>JBAMIG010000010.1:9578595-9591140 GCA_037177335.1 Kiunga ballochi | reverse complement strand
AATGTTTTCCTTTTTTTGTCAAATAAAAGCCATAAAGAAAGTAATATAACTAAACCTCACATAGGTTTATGTTATGAAATTCCAATAAAACATTATAACATCCTTTAGAGAATTCACAATGTGTTTCTAATGACAAAGCAAAGGTTTATAGACAAACAAATACATATATCTAGTAACCCAACAGTCACTTTTAATAAGATCCAGACCTTCCTCACAGCGACAGGAGGAACAACCTTTAGCTAAACCAGTAACACAGCTATGGTGTGTTATACGGTATATATACCTGTATTCAGGCACTATACTATACCTGTATACAGGTATATAGGTATAGTTCCCCTGCTGGTTATACAACAGACCCTATAAAAAGACCCAGTGAGAAGCAAAGTCTAATTTAGTTATTGATCTACTGTCAGAAAAATTGGTCTATTTAGCTATAATCCCCAATATTTTCTTCTTTTCTTTGTTTGTTTTACCTCATAAATCCTTTCAGTCACATGATGGGATCATCATTCAAGTTCAAACTGGGAACGTTGCCTGCAGCAATCCAACAGTTGCATCATCATCATTATCATCATCAGTGACCATCAGATGGACAGTTAAGTGTCTGAGATGTTGACTGACCAAATGTTGCAGCTTAATCTGTACAGCAGGTGGAGTTAGGAGACACCTTTTCCATTTACCTGAGAATCATGTGTACCAGGCCAGCATCCATGCCGGCTGTGTGCATCATCTGCTTTCACAGATGAGCTCAAAGTTTCTCCAGAGCAGGACATCTTTCTCGGTGCACAGAGCAGAAGCATCCCGAGGCATATGATGCCATTCATTAAGCTCATCTTGGTGTTTGTGTTAGCTTGTACATGTAGGTGGTACAAGGAAATAAATTAGCTGTGGAGGAGATATTCTTCCACTTGAGGGCAGTGTTGTTCAGTTCATGCAACACAGCTGCTGCCTGTTATTTTCTGTCCTTTGTAGCTATGTGAAGCAGTTCTCAACAGGTTTTGCGCATCAGGAAGTGTTCGCAATCAGCCCACTCTCTGGGGATCATGCACACCGCCACTTTGAACTCATGACAAACAGCACAAGTGTTGCACGACATGCTGCATCCCTCATGTTTCCATCATAACCATTGTTTTCCATCCTTTCGGAAAGAAATAAAAATGTGGTTCTCCACAGACAAAGCCAGCCATCATATCTGAAAACAAAGGTTTACTGATAAGTATCTCCAGTGGAGCAAACTGACAGCTCTCATCCAGCCACACCTGTCAGTCTTATCCACTGACGAGCATCAGCTTCACAGGGCAATTCCCTATTTTTGTCTCCATGGACGTCAGCAGCACTGTGCCGGAGCGACCCGCTGATGTGGAACGATCCACTCTCCCACTCTTCCCTTCCTGGACCTCCTCCTCCCAAAACAGGACGCTCCCCATCTCCTCATTTACAGGACAGCAAACATATCTGATATTGTTAACTTGCTAGGTCATTGCCATTTTAAATTAACTTAAATAAGTGATAACAAAGTTGTCCCTGAGGAGATATTTGTGTTTTTTAAACAGATGGCTAGATGAATAAATAATAATCTCACTCCCACCAACACACAACAGGCCGACTGAGACATTTTTAATATTTCATTATGAAAACAAACCTGATTTATTGATAAATCTAGTAAATCCATTTAAATTTGCTTGGATTATAATACAAACTTTTAGATTCTGAACACCTTAAAATATCAACGCTTTGAAAACTTAAAGTATAATTGTATATAAAAAATTAAATAAAAGAAAAAAAGTGATAATCTGCAAAGAAGCACTTCTATAATAAATGTATTGTGATAAATCTCCACCTGGTAGAGCGAAGGGAGGCTCTGCCATCTAACAGGAAGTCACTTCAGCCGCAGCTTAATCACCAGTATCAGCTTTTATACAGATAAGCAGAACCTCATGATGCTGCAGATGAGACATCAAAACAGTGGAAAAGAAAGAATCTGTGAAACTATTTATATTTGCTTTTCTCTCAAAACAGAAACCGTGAAAAAAAAAATGTAGACATCTAAAAGTACTTTGGTTCTTTGGTTAATCAGTTTTTTTATGAGCTGAACATTTTGCAGCTCTGTCTATTTTAGCTAAAACAACAGATTGTGTTAAATCAGCAACATCCTCTGGTATCAACCTCTGCCTCTCGAATCGGAACCGCCTACAGAATTTCTTCTCTCCCCAGTAAAATGAAAAGGATTTGCTTCAGAAGCTTTCAAAGTTTTGCTAAACTCACTTCTAACTCAGGTTTGTTTGAAATGAAAAGTGATGTAAAGGTTGAAACCTTCACTTCCAGTCAGTTAAATAGCTGCAGTCATCTTCTCACTTTCCAAATCACCCTTTATCCGTGTTCAGTAGGCACATAATCAATAAGCAATGTTGATATTCCACAATACACCATTACTGTGATTACATAAAGAGCTGGCTCGAGGAGGAACTAAGGCATCATATCCACTAACAAGCAGTGGTGGGAACTGCGGCCCGCTTTTCTAGATCCGCCACCAACAAGGACAGTTGTGTTTGTGAAGCCTGAGCGATTGCCGGTAAGCGCTTGGAAGCGCAGACTTGCCTGACAGCATCTCCTCCGGGACCAGGCTGCTAATGTTGGGGGCAGACTCCGGTTCCCGTTACAGAACGATCACAGATGATTTACACAGTCCCAGCTGCTCTGGATGGGAACAGACGCCGCTGCGGCGTCGTTCAGCTGAATCCAGATATATTTGTCTTTCTGTGGACGCTCCACTCAACACAGGTGTGTTTGCTGTTTTGTCTTGCTGGAATTTACCGCAGAGAATAAACAACGACACGCAGCTATGGATGTCGCGTTGGCTTTTATTGTTTTCTCTCTGTCTGATCTGACAAACACACATCTATATACAGTGGGAGGACAAAAGGTTGACCTGCATTGAAGGGGTCTCACTAATAAGCTCATAGCTCACACTCCCTATATGCCATAGATGCTGCATTGCACTAATTGTGATCATCGAATGGCACTGCCTCCTGGATTTTAACTTGTATGGATAACCTTATTTTCTCTGAGGTAACAGATCTTTGTGAAGTTATTAATGAAAATATAATTAAGTCAAAAGACATTTGGATTTAAGTTCCCTTAAAAGTTGTAAAGAAGTCATATTTGGCTCCTGAACAATGAAAATGTGCCCTCATGAGAGAAATATCACGTTTCTCATCTTTTCAGCCTGAATAATAAGTTGGTTGGGTTATTCCGAAAGCAATAATCAGAGAGATTCAGATGTGATTCACTAAATATCAGTAATTACTGAAAACGTAAAAAGTATTTTAAGTAGAATGACATCATGTTTAAGGGGTGCGTCATCCTGCCAAATCGTTTGGTTCCTCGTGCTTACACAGTTTGTTTCGGAGCAGCTGGGCCTCCTCCCACTGCCATTGTTGGCACATGTTCACCTGCAAAAATAAACGGAGACCTCCCAGTCATAACACCGGGAAAGATGGAGGCGTTTGAATGAGAAGAGAAGAATTTCAGCTGATATGTGTTGAACATACAGTCTGTGTTGAATAGACTGGGACGGCTTTTAGTGGAAGGAATGCTCTTAATGCACTTTACTTGTTCCTGTGTTTAAAACTTTCTTACTTTTGTCCATGTTTTCTGTATCATTTTTATCATATTCATCACATAATCTGGGCTACACAGTGGTGCAGTGGTTATCCCAGCAGCCTCACAGCACGAAGGTTGCTAGTTTAAATCTCGAATCAGGACTTTCTGTGTGCAGTGTTAGGATATCTCTGCTGGGATAGGCTCCAGTTACCTGCGATTCTGAATTGGATGAAGCGGTATGAAAAAATACACATACACAGATACACACTCATACACACAGAGAAACCTTGTGGCTGAATACATAAAGACCAGGTCAGAAAACACAGTTTCAGGAGGTCACAAGGGCCCAACGCCTCCAACTGGGTAGCCACCTTGCTACAGGAGCCCACAGCAGTGAGACACCACCATAGATTCCGCTCTAGGACAAGCAGACGTCCACCACAAGTCATAGACATCTCAACCTAAACCAATTGAAGCCCAGTGCAGCAGCCCTCACTGAGGAAACACTGGTGATATAGTATAAAAGAAGAAAACTACATAGGCTATAAAAACAGGCTTATGCATGCAGGTATTTGCATTTAACTGTTTTACCTTGTCCAGTTGGTTGATGCCCTCTTCCACACAGCAGATGGAGGCCACCGTTCTCAGAGCATGAGCGTAGAGGTCTCTGAAGCGGTCCTGCCTGCAGATCTTAAACAGGGCCACCACAGCTCCTTCCTGTAAAGGTGGGGATGTGCTGTAAAGCTGCTAAAACTTCAGCTGATCAGCAGCAGCATTGCAACAGCCTTTCCTCTGTTTTCTTATTAAGGGCATCGAATGCTTTTACTTTATGTGACTATAATAGGATATGGAATAATTCAGAAGTGGTCCAAGGCACAAGCAAACTAAGTGCCCACACCACCGAGGGGCTTCCTAAAAGCATTTCATAATGTTAAGATATCTTGATTCATAATAAATAGAAATATGAAAAAAATAATTCAACATTATAAAATGATAAAAAATATATAAATACAAACAATAATGTATGATATTGCATGTTCATATACAGATTTAATGGCCAAATTCAATTCTGTTTGGTCTGGCCCGGCTGATATGATGCAATTGTTTACTTAATTTCTTTGTGTCCCAGAATTTATTTTTTTTTTACTAAACTGGCAGGAATTTTTACTTTTGATGTACATTTGCAAAAACCCTGGGAACTGAATGAAATGAAAAAAAATGAAAAAACATCATTAATCCCAGTGGTAAATTTAAAATTGTAGTTTTTTACTGGTCCAGGTTGTACATTTCCTCTGGCCTGCTTTTTGCTGGTATAGGTTTCAGTTTTACTTGCAACTCTGAAGCAATCTAGACAATGAATGGAGGGTTTTAAGATGCTTCTGTGTCAGTATTTGTTTAAAACTTTCATTATAACTATTAAACACTTACAATTAGCTATTAGCATTTTTCCTGACTTAATGATATTTCCTTTTTCCTATGGAGCAGAAGATAATTCCTACAGATACAAATGGCTTTTTCTTGTTTTTTTTTGCCATATAATTCCCAGAAACAGCATAAATGATTAATATTCATCTCAATTTTATTCTTAAAACTCAACTCAAAATATTCTCCAAATTTAAAAGTATATCAAGCTGATGAATTAATCTTTCATACAATGACAAATGAAGTAAACTGGTTACGAAGACTATTGCATAGTCTAATAATAATCAGTAGTTTTCTGTATTTTATTCTTCTCATATTTATTTTAAGACACAGTTCAAGAAAAAAGCTTCATTTATATTTCTGAAAGTTTTACCCAGACCTGATTTTAGAGCCGTGCCACTAAATTATACACCGTACGTCATTGTCTGCTCTTGTCTTGGAGCACATGTTATTTTGAAAATATGGGAACAAAGTGCTGCTTGCTGCACACCATACTTAGAGCCAATAAGACCTACAGGTTGAAGCCAATAGCAGCATCCTGGTTTCAAAGAATCCAGGAGACCTCAAATGACCGATGCATTTGGCCAGCTTTACTCTGCGAGCCTGCCAACCACAGAAACGATCAAATGGCTCCGACAATTTATAAAGGGGGAAAAAAAAGACCAAAATATACATATTTCATGAAAAAGGAGCAAAAATAAAATGTAATATATATAAATAATAGAAAAAGGTAATTCAGGAGACATAATGGTTGAGCTTTTTTGTTTAGTTGCGCTTGGTATAAACAAACAAAAACAGCTCCCGTCCTGGCTCCCTACATGCACTGAAGCATGATTCTGATACACAAAACACTTGGAGAATTGTATTGCAGCACAGATAGCTAGAATTACCTGGAGGAAGACGAAGCCTGTAACTACCACCATTATCCTAACAAGGCTATTATACTGGGCAGGCATGTCTCATATTCTGCTAAGGCCGTGCTGCTGAGGCTTGGAGTGGTTAATCATCCTGCCCTTCGGCCTGACTACTCATCCCTGTTCACTGCTTACGCAATATTGGTCCCCCGTACCTGCAAGAACTGCCAACATCAGACGGTTTTACAGGGAACCGTGTGAAAGAGGCGTTCATGCTGCTCTGGTAGCGATGGGAAGCCTGTTGATCCTGTCCATAAATGCTGGAACATTTTAAAAAAGAAGATTTCAAAACAATCTCAAGCTTATGGCAGCGGCATCTTTTTGTGTATCTTATCCTTTTTGAGACTCTCTCCAGATTTTTACAGATTATTAGGCTTGTCAGATGTTTCTTCCTCAATAAACAATTACTTCCACTGATTTCTTCCTCATCCCTTAAATGGAGCCCTTACAACACATTTCTTCTCACACTCGTGCCTCTCTATCCACGTGTGCAACATCGGGCTTGCACGGCATGCTCCCTTCTTTTCATCTCAGCTTTCTGGTTCATTCTCTCTGCTGTTGTACTTAATTCTAATCAGTACTGTTGTACTGACTCTGCAGGTCAGCTTAAATGCTCATTAGTTTTTCATTTGTTAAAATTAAACATAGCCTATATTTCATGCATTTGATCATATTCTGTTTAGCTTTTTCCCTATTTCATGCATTTGATTTCTTTTTATTGCTTTTATTGTTGATAAAAAGCACCATGAATGGTCTTAAACCTAAAATGTGCTGTGCAAGTAAAGTTGCCTTTTTTTTATTGATGAGGTTTAAAGTGTCTGTCATGTCACAGATCAATGTTATTCTACACTACTGTTGAAAATAGCTTCTCTACTCACTCTGATCCAAAAACATAAAAGTTTAGAAGAAAATATTAATCTTAAATAAGATATATCATGCTTTTAAATCCTTCCTTTTAACATGTGAATAATTCCTTTATTGTCTGTCAACTTTATAATTCTGTTCTGAGAGGTGCGTCTTCAGAGCAACTTGTTTTGGTGTGGTCTCTTTAAATGTGAATGAGGCATGTTAAGCCCCGCCCCCCTCCAGATTACAGGAAGTTCAACTCTACCCTGTTCCGCCATTTTGTAGCTTGATAGCAGCGATACGCTAATCTCCCGACAGAGAAACATTTTATTGGTAAGTTTACTATAAATATCAACGTATCAGATTCATGAATTTGATTACCTGGAAGTCCACAACTTTATTTAGCAGACCCACATCAAATACTGTGATGTAATAGATAAAAGGTAATAGTTTAATTAAACAAACTGAGAAATATGACTAAATGAATAAAAAGATATATGCGCAGCATCAGAAGGGAATTTTTTTTTTACATTTTCAGCATTACTAAACACTTAAAGGGCCCAAAATTATCTATGTAAGGGCTGAAAAAGTGGATTTTGCCCCCTTAAACAAATAACATATCAATTCTTTACAGGATGGCTCAATTAAAAATGCTTACATGTTGAATACTTCATAAATCATTGGAAAAAAGGCTATTCACCTTTAAAACCTACTATTTTACATCAGATTTGTCTTTTAACATGGAAGCCACTGATGTCTCAGGTGTTTCAAAATAGATATAGCTGTGTTAATTTCAATGAGAACAAGTCATTTTCACAAGCAAAGAGAATTAAAGGCCCATTACTTTATGTTTTGGTACAATTAGGAAGTAGGTGCTTGCATAGCAAGTCATTTGATGTGCAGTCACTGGCCACTTTTTAGACACCTACTGGTATTGGGTTGGACACCCAATTGTCTTCAGAACTGTCAAAATTCTTTCCGGCATACATTCAGCAAGGTAATGGAAACATTGCTCTGAGATTTTGCATCATATTGACACGCCAGCCTCACACAGTTGCTGCATATTTGTCAGCCAGTCCACTACATCCAAAAGCTGCTTTATTAGATAGAGTTCTGATCAGTGTGTCGGGCTATCCGGGTACAGTTAACATATTGTCATGTTCAAGAAAGTGTTTACAGAGGATCTTAGTTTTGTTTTATCTCACTAAAAAGATTCATCAGACGATGCTACACTGCTCATAAAAGGATGGACACAATTAGCAACAATACTTAATGTAAAATACATACCTAAGGGCCCAAAGTGTGGCAAGAAAATATCTAAACACATCCAGCAGCCTGAACTGTTCAATACAGCATGGATTTATTTTGTTTCCACTAAATTCTGAGCCCAGCGTCTGAAATTAGCAGCTGAAATGCAAACTCATCAGACAAGGTGCTCTTAATGACAGGAGTGGCATCCTGTGGGGTTTCCTATCGTGTTGTCCAGACCAGTAGCCCCTCTGCAGGTATTATTCTGCTACCTTAGATGGGACTAGTGGAGATTTGACTTCTCAGTGCCTTTCTATTATTTCCAACCAGTCTGTCCATTCTCCTCTGACCTCTGACATCAACAAGCCATTTTCGGTCCATACAACAGCTGCTCGCAGGAAATGGTCTCTTTGTTAGACTATTCTCCAAAACCCCAGTAGATCAGTGGTTTCTAAAATAATTAGACCAGTCCATCTGGTATCGGCAACAATGTCCAAACTCACTTAAATCCTCTTTCTTCCTCATTCTGATGATCAGATTGAAGCACAAGTCATGTGTCCACATCATAAAATCCATTGAGATGGAGTGCATTTAGCTGAGTGGCTCCTGTGTGGATAACAGCTACAACAGATGATGATACTGATACAGATACAGATGATGTGAGCCCCTGTGGTGGGGATGTGAGAGCGTGACAGGCAGACAGCTAGAGGCTAATTAACTCAGATGGCAGGCGAACTGGTTTTGTATTGGGTATTCATTAGCTGCAAATGGTAGGCAGGCTTCCCCTGATGGTTGGGCCAGCGGTGCTACTGAAAGGTAAAGGCACCTGAGCAGCCTGCATTTGTGATCAATGTGTAGACCTAATGGGAGCTGACAGAATTTATCTGACAATCTATCTGTAAAGGAAGTGTGTGTGTGCATCATCAGAAAAGGTCTCTTATCAAGAAAATCCTAGGGGCAGTTGACTCACTAATGGCCGATTGAGACTCACTGTCTGGTCGGTCTTGTCTTATCTCCACCTGACCAGCCTTTTAGAAGCATGTCTACAGAGATAGGGGTTACTGTGGGTCTACTGGTCTGGATGACAAACACAAATTGGGATCAATACAATTTCTACACCAAATTCTGTTCTAAAATATATTTTTATTACGTTAAAAACCCTCATATAAAGAATGAGGACTAATCCAAAAGGTGTGTTCTCAGTACCTTGGCAATGATGCTGCAGAGCTGAGGTCCATCCTGGGTAAGAGACAGGAGGTTGCTGATGGCACTGCCAATGGTTTGAACGCTATCTGATGACTCAATCTGTCGGATCAGAACCTGGGAAAAAGAAAAGCCCGTCAATATTATTTCAGAAACGCAATACGGCCAATTAATTGTGTTGCTGAAACCATTTTTCACTCTTTCAAAGACGGTCTGACTCTTTTATTGTCGCCCCAAACTGTGGAAATGTCCACTGGGACCTCACCGTTCAAAGACCCATTTTGACTCCACTCTACATCATTTTAAACCATACAAAGTTTTAGCATTTCCAGTAGATTTTTTTGAGCACTTTTAATGTGTTAAACATGAAAATGACGCTTAAACATCCGTTGCACCAGTAAAAATGAACACAATAATGTTATGACCACATTAAAAAATATGAGCTGATTTTGAGTTTAACAGTATTAAATCTCTGAAAAGGATGTTTTCCATCTTTCTTTAAAACAGCTCTCTGATTATGACCAGGGAAGTCGACCAGCTTAGGAGGAATTCCCAATGTGGTCCCATTCTGCCCAGCATGATTGCCACATTTCCCATTTCATGATATTCCCAAGGAAGAGTTCAGCCCCCTGACTCTTCTCTTGTGATGCCATGCTGTTGTGATGGATGCAGTGTGTGGTTTAGCCTTCATTTATGCAGTTTTTTTTTATCTACACTGTTTATTCCAGTTCAGGGTCATAGAAAAGCCAACAATTAGCAGGTGGGGGGGAAGTACACCAGTTTATCGCAGGTAGTTTAGCATTGCCTTGCTGAAATATGATGAAAAGAAAAATGAAAACAGATATTTTCCTAAAACCGCTTTGATGAAGCCACCATAGGCTTGAACACAACCTCATATCATTCTCTTTAGCCTGCAGGAAGCTAAAGAAATGTTTCAGATTTAGATTCATCTGAACCGTTTTCTGCTTTTCCCCAAGTCATTTTAAATGTCATTTCTAGGTTTTGGGTTTTGTGTCTATGTACTTTGTGTCGGGCACTCGTTGAAATACTTGGAAATGTATTTTCCAGCCATAAAAATTTAGGAGGATTTAATGAGACTAAATCTTATATATATGTATCTAAAATAACAAATATTCTGCAATGAAACTGTTTTGTTTGTAAATTCTTTTGCAGAGGAACGATCAGGTATCTGATATGTCGCCTGATCTTTGAAGAGCTCAGTGAGGCTCTATGATTTTATGGAGTCGCATGAAGAGGCATTTTATATGTCCAGTGCACAAACAAGGCCGTTTGCCCTCTCCTAATATTAAAAGGTTAATGTTATTCTGTACGTGTTGTTAGCAGTAAAATAAAGTCATCATTCAACCCAAATATGTCCTTAAAGACTCTGAGAAAAATATACGGCAACTAACTTTCTCTGCATTCAAGCCGAGTTATAGAGGTTAAATTGAACCACGTACCCGGATCTCATTGGCCAAAGCCATGTCAATCATGTTGCTGAATGAATCACTGACGTCTGTGAGGATCTCATGGATAGCCTCCCTCATGGATTTCAGGAAGAAATCATCATCAGTGTGAAGACACCTGCCAGAAAGTATGCAGAAGGCGTTTGAAACATAAATGCAAAGACACATATTCATCAGCATCATTTCCATGCTGGTGAGTCTCACCTCTCTGTAATATTAGTCAGCTCCATGCACTTCTCAAGCACTGACTTCTCATACTGTAACAAAACAAGGAAATAAAAAGCAAATAAAAACAAGATGGCAGACATGTTTGCAAAATGTTTCCCATCAAGGATTCTGAATATCAACCATCACCTTCTGCATTTCAGGCGGTGTGCTCCGAGCAGTACTATACTCGTGTACTAATGAGCGCACGTGGCAGTTTGCCCGTACCGCTGTGCTGTGGACCCTCTGCCAGCGCCCCTTCTCCAGCCGCTGGAACATCTTCCCAAGCTCTGTACTGACCACCAGCGCACGGCGGAGGAGTGTCTGCAAGTTGTTTCTGGCCACATGGTCTCCTGCAGCGACCCCGGCGGTTACAATCAGCTCGCCCTGGTGGGAGTCCTCCTCCACCCCAATGGGTTTGGCCTGGAGGACACACATGCACTCCACCTCTGTCATGTGGCGGAGATCCTCCATCCAGCGCTGGACTGAGTCGACCTGCAGAGACTGCATGCGGGTGCTGTATGGGAAAGAATGAAAAGAGGTACAACAGTATTGTTTATTTATTTTAGAGATGACCTAACGCCTAAAACTAGATATAATTACAGAGCATTTCTGTGAATAACCAAAACAAAAAGAAAAGGAAGTAAATGAAAATAAAACCATGTTTTTTTTTGGTGGCATATTAAAGCAACATTTTTGGAATCATAAAAGACAACACACTCCACATTACATATACAAACTTAGGTAAATATAAAGACAATCTGAGAGTTTATTTATCTTTTTCAACCATTGAGTAAAAACATCATTCTTTGTCTTGTTTCTCAAAATTACAGACTTGATTTCATAATGTGTGCAGCGGTTTAGATTTCCAAGTAGCTGCACAGGCGATGCGCTGCCACCATGTGTGTGGAGAGCTATGGGAAGCAGTTTGCACTGCCCAGCCTGATGATTAAGCTGCTCAACACAGATCATCTAAATCACGTTTTCCTCCTCCACAACAAATAACATGCTTTATCATTGGAAAATTAAGGAAGTTTGGGTCATAAATCAGAAGCCTGTGTTCGGTCACAGATCCTTTAACTTGGTAAGCCATATTTATCCTTTCTCTATGCCTTGTTTTCTTCTCCTATTGATTATTCATCATTTTTATCTGAATTAGTGTCATAACATGCTGTATAGGCTCAACAACAGACACAAAGATGCTGCTTACAATGACCATCACCTGCCTGATGCATATAAAATCTCTTTTTAGCGTTTTAAATCAGTTTAAACACACTCTTTAGTTCCCTATTCCTCCAGTTGCTACACTGTGATATTTCCCACATGAGCCAGGCAGATGAGAGGGGTTCAACTGCTCTAATTAGATTTTTCTCTTTTGCCATTATTCTGAAATTTGTCATGATAATTCTGACCAAACGGTAATTTGCTGCTACATCTGTGCCAATCAGCCTTGTCCCTGTTCCTGTCAGTGCAAGGTGCTATTTGTGCAATAGATCCCCTTCTGTTCTTTAAATGAAATAGCTATAAATGGGATCTGGAAACAGCAGTACTTCAGTCTAACCCACTAAGGCATTACTAGAATCAATAGTGCATGATCAAGTTTATTTCCACCTATAATTACAGGATTTTGTGCTTGTTA
>JBAMIG010000010.1:9562654-9575489 GCA_037177335.1 Kiunga ballochi | reverse complement strand
TGGATCTGACTGGAGAGGATCAGAAAGCGATGTAAAAAGTACACCAAAAAAGGAAAGTAAACGGAGAACAAAGGGAAGAAAGAAATACACTCTGTAAAAAACATTACGACCCAGTAGATGCTGGATCATTTACTACACCTGTGCCAAAACTCACCCTGCCCTAACCCTGCGGGAGACAAGGTCATCAACAGGAGCACCAGAGATGACCAAGCTATAAAAAGACAATTTAAACCAAAAACACACACAAAGAAAACTGTAAACTAATATGTGTGTAATGTTGGGTACTTGTATGCGTAACACATGATTTCTATTGTGAGCAGCTTCTCGCTTGTTCCCTGTTTCTTCAAACTTGCATGCTGTACATAGCACAATTAAGATTTTTGGATTAAGTCCCACACTGAATGGTTTAAAACTACATAAAATCACAACATTCTGTAGCTACTATTGGTCAGGCAAGCCTTACCCTTGGAAAAGAAACACACTAACATCTGTTGTCTATGTCATTGTCTGGGAGTATTCTCCCCAAAGTCTGCCAGTATGGAACCATAGATCCCATCATATTGTGGGCAGAAGTGGACCATCTGTCTGGATTGCCTCCATATCACAATCTGGCAGCTGATGTCACTGAAGTACAAATGGAAAGTCTTCTCAAATAGTTTTAACAGAATAGTGGTCCTGTGGGGAAGAGGGATTGGAAAAATGGACAAAATGAGCTGCAAAATATTTGCCCTGACCACTGTGGCTTCATCTGGCTGCAGAAACAAAACCAGTATTGTTCCAGATAGAATAAAAGATAAATCATTGAGACCAAACAGAATCCAAATCTTTTCCCTTTTAAGAAACCAAAATCCAAAAGCCAATGCTAAACAGAGCTTTCATATGCAGAAACGACCCCTCTGGTAAAGACAGTATAATTCAGCTTCAGTGGGTTTATTTATAACAGATTAGCTGAAAATGGGTAAAGCATGTTTTAAAAGGAGCAATGAAATGTATAAGTCCTGGCTTGATTTTCTGGGCTAAGGTCAGGCTGCTAATCCTCCTGAAGAAGCACATGGGGAGATGATACGTTTGGCCTCTGACTGGTTTTGTTAAATCCTGACTGTGGGCTTCAGCATCTGACCACCAGATGTTGCAGGCAGATTATAATATGCAGCCAAGATCAGACTCACCTCAGACGAAACATCTAGTCCCATCCCCCCAGTTTCATTGTCTGTCTCTTACATTCAAACACTATACCCTCAACATTCACGCATGTTGGACTATATGCACCAGAAGGCATAAAAATACCATCCCTGTGGTTATATGTGAAATACATTATGAATTCACCATCTCAAACCATCACCAGCTGCTCCCTTTTTGTTTGCTCTCACATGCTATCCCTGGCAACAGCAAACCATTGCTTATTAAACTTTTCCCATATGCCTATGTGGGTGATGAGTGAATGGTAACATACTATAAAAAACACACACAAACAAATGAAGCCACAGAAACTTGGCTAGCCAGTTTGCATGACTCACCAAAGTCTTTCAGATTGTAACCCGAGTCCTAGTTTATGCAGACAAACAATCCGATCCAGGCAAAGTGCTGGTCCTGTTGTGGCGATGTTTGTCAGCTCAGACTGTGTATGTGTTCCAGCTTTGTTTGCATTTCATTTTAATGCTTACTGTTAGTGAGCCATGAGCAGCCCAAATGGGACTTTTAATTGAATGTGTCTGCGACAGAAAGACAAAAGGCATATAAAGGTTTGTCCTTCTGTTTATGTGTGTATCTGGTTGCCTATGTAAGATGTGGCAGTTCTGCTGATTTGACATCCAAGCTGTGCACTGTCTGTGTAAAGGTTTCCTAACACAAAACTGCCATAGAGTTTGTATTTAAATTTATTATCAGCAGCTGAAATGTTGTCACGTTGTACAGACATCTGGCTTTTCGAGCTGTATAAACACACAACAGCAATACACTGCTATGTCACATGAACTGGTTTCTCAAAGGAAACTTCTGGATATTGTGAGCATCCATTTATCTGGAAACACTATGGGTTTGGGATATGTTTTGTTTGCATGACAAAAAAGAAACTATGCTTATTAAGATAAGCTGTAATTTTCTCATTTTAAATCTGAAAAGGATCTAAAACCCAGTAAGGTCTGTTATGCTTCACAGTGCAGTCCAGTTGAGACCCGCCAGCAGGCTCTTTTGCTTCCTGATGTGTGTTTGTGACAGCATGAGAGGCTTTTTGCTGCACTTTCAGATTGTTTGCTATTTAAACAGCTTTGCGGACACATTTTCCATCTGGACCACAGGATTCCTGGTGATCTTCATGAACTTATGATGATCTGAGTGTGATGATTTCACATGCAAGTGGTCATCCCCTGATGAACAATGATTGCTTGTAAAGTCATACCTTTGACAACAGATTAAAAATACAATTTTACTTCCATTCATTTTCTTTTATTTGTATTTATACAAGATGCAGTCAAAGGCATTCATGTTGGTATTTGTGTCCAAGTTACAAAAATGAGTAAAAGGAATATTTATGGTTTTATCTTTTACTTGTTTGAGGACTTGATGGTAAACATTTTACTGACTTAGAAAGACCAGCAATTATTAGTCAACCAAAAATCAAAGATTATTCTGGATCAACTTGTTTTGATTTAAGACTATTTCTGTTATGTTTTGTTTTAAAGAAGACTCAATCTGTTGAGAAGTTACTCATTACTTTTAACTCAACATGGATTGCTTGTCACTTCATTTTGAAATTGATATAACTTTCATCCAAGCATCACAATGTCACTACCTTTTGGAACTTGTCAGTGAAGTGAGCATAATGAAAAAGTGCATCTTGAGGCCGTATTACTCTGACTGCTGGTTTGTGGCATCTTTTCTGATCAGTTACAAAAAGAAAGTTTTGTTCCTGATGGCAGGTTTCTGTATTTTTAGAGCAGCCATTTTTCATGTGTTTTATTAAACCCTCTTAATTGCATCAGAGGAAATATAAAAATTCTGTGTCTGGCTCAAGGACTCTTTAACAGGGGTGTGGACACGAGTTAGATAACTTGGACTCAAGTTAGACTTGAGTCACAAATTTAATGATTTCAGACTCAACTTGACAAATTTATGAACGAGTTGCAACTTCGACTTTCACTGAAATGACTTGTGACTTAACTTTGACTTTTGGCTATTGACTTAGAAATAAAGTTAGCTAGTCAAAGTTAGCTAGGTAATTTTAGCGTAGCAGTAGAACATTAGCATGATGCACATTAGCATGATGCACACAGCAATTATTTCACTACAACTCTTTCACTACAAATATATAATATTGCTACAGCAGAGATATAAGATATCCCCATATATCATTCACTGTTCCGGAAGCTTCCCTCCCACTTCTGAACTGGATAAATAGAATTAACATACAGGACATTTGTAAACATAAATGTTGAATTTCAAAAAGTTTAAATAATCAAGCACAAAGAAAGATATATATATAGCCTATATATTTTATTATTATTATTTTGTGTAAATCTAATATTTCAATATTTATAACAAAAATATAATTTGATAAAGATCTCACAGTGACTTGGCTGTGACTTAAAACTCCAGTATAAAGGACTTGTACCTGAGTTTGGACTTTTTATTTTGACTCAGGACTTGTTAGTTCTAACTTGGGACTTGACTCTAGACTGAAGACAAGATGACATTGACTTTGTCCCACCTC
The DNA here is from genome assembly GCA_037177335.1 of Kiunga ballochi. Classification (NCBI taxonomy): domain Eukaryota; kingdom Metazoa; phylum Chordata; class Actinopteri; order Atheriniformes; family Pseudomugilidae; genus Kiunga; species Kiunga ballochi. Next base: position 9,571,780 of record JBAMIG010000010.1, on the reverse strand, counting down.
TGCACTTTAACATGTGGATAGAAGAAGCCATGGGAATTGAACCACTGACGCTCTTCAGTCAACATGAGGTAACCAACAAGTGTTTATCCCATATAATAAAAAAAAAAGCCAGTGGTATAGAATTAAATTATATATTTTAAGCTGAACTTGCAAATTAACAAAATAATAATGTTTGTTACTTAATGATCTATTAGGTATGAAGTAATCAGATGAATCCACACTGAAATTTGTTTACATTGAGAACAGCTGTTCGTGATAGATCGTCTTATTAATGAACGCATTAGATGATTTGTCCCATCGCTGTAAAGTGTTGCTATTTATAGTACGAGCACCACATGTGCCAAGTGGTAACAGAACCTTTCTGGTTGCTCGTGCACATGGTGCAGCAACTGTAGCTGAGTGACATAAAGTGAGGTGCAAATCCGTGGCTGCTACTTGCCTCATCGGAGATGAAGAGAGCGAGCTGCTTTGCCTCGAGCTGCTCGGAGGAGTTGGCATTCTTTCCGAGTCCATTTTACTTCAGCTCAGCACCTGAAACATAAACACCAGGAGCACATGACATGAGTCTCGTGTTCTTTAATATTGTGCATCTTATTTAGGATATTTTAACTGTACAGCACTGCTCAGCATTATTCAGCAGACTTAGTACACAGCAGCAGGTATAATCCTCATCCTGTATTCCCACGAACGTTTTGCTGCAGTGTTATCCACTACAGCATCTCCTTATTGATCCACCTGCAAGCATTATATTCTTGTCTTGTATTTTTTCCCTCCAAGTAATTAAATTATCAATAAACCCCCTGTTTTAAATAGCTGCAAGCTGCTGGCGTGCTAGCGGAATAATATTTCTTATCTTCTAATTTATTGGCCGCCTGCCAGTCAGCGACTCTCTTCCTTACTTTGAGCCTGAGCAAAGTGCCCACAACTTTATTCTGCTGTCTTATTGATGTATCCCATTTAGATTAGTCCATTTTCAATCAGGAAAAGCCGCAGATGCCCTCCTGCTTCAACCATGCTCTAATCCTTTTAGTTAATGATATCCTCCCGTAGTGTGGTAACAAATTTTATGTTTACAGTGGAATAAAATTAGCAGGTAGTTACAACGTGTGGTTGTTCTCACGTGCAAACAATCGCTCAATACTGCTTGTGTCGTGGGAAAATTGAATCTGCTGTGCATTCCAGCTTTAAAGGAACGCTCAGGGAGATGGATAGTAAAGGTGTTGGTGGGGAAACTAACATATTTGATAACAGTGGGATGTTCACACAGAAAGAGTCGAGTATGTTTGTACGTTTCAGTTTTACGAAAATCCTCTGGTTACATAAAGATGAGCAATAAGGAAACTTGGGAATTTGATGATGGCTGAGTAAGTAAAGGCAACTTCGTAAATAAAAAAGGTGGGGGGTAGTGGTTGTAACCTAGTAAGTGACATTAATGAAGACAGATAAATTTGTGTGGAAGCATAATGGTAATGTGGAAGGAGAGAAAAGGGGCGTTTAGCTGCATGGTCCCACCTTGTTAGCACAGTGCTAGCACCTCAACAACCTATACAGAACCTCATGTTGAGGGAACACCAGGGTCTATTACACTTAGTTCAGGGAGAACAGAGCAGAATGTAATACATAGAACAAGCAGTGATGAAATTTAATTGCACTGTTTGAACTGTCACAGTAGATGGTAGATGAATTATGTTGGCCCTATAATTGAGAAGAGGGTCAGAGGCATCAAGCCGCAGCCACAGCAGATTCCATTACATGTGCCTCCAGCTCATTACAACCCACTTCTGTGGATTAGCCTATAAATGAAGATGAGTTGTATAATCAAGCAATTCAAGCCTGAGCACTTAGTGTGTTTCTAAGTGGGGTGTTAAGGACCATTGTGTTGAAAGTGATCACTTTCATTCTGCTGCCGGTGGTCACACACTGTTTTTGCACTATTTATTTAGCAGAGATGTAGGTTTGATGTTGGTGGTTTTCTGTTATATAGAGACCAAAAGATAAAGATTGTGAGTTCAGTTCCTTCATCGCTACATAAATCTGTGGAGCTCTGGCGCTGCAGGTTAGATTTCCTCCAGTATATTAATGCTGCAAGCGCTGCAGAAACCTTCCCGGTTCCTGGCTAATTTTCTTGCTGGGGTGGACATTTCTTTTCATGTGTGGGGTGAAACCTGAGTGGGCCCAGTGGGCTACCCCATTTTGTTGCTGTGGTGAACGTGCTAGTTTTAGGTAAGTCAAACAAAGCACACCTCTGTCTAGGCCTTATGTCACATGCCGGGTAAAATAACAACCACTCAATGATTTGTGTGCTTAAGAGAAATCACCTGTGTGTGTGTGTGTGTGTGTGCGCGCGCATATACTGATTTACTGCCAGGCTTGTTTTCATTCTTTACATGTATGTTGAGGGAAATTTAAATAGTGCTGTGAGTTTGTATCCATGTTTCTGTCACTTGTAGCTTCTAGTGATGTTGTCAGGTCGTTCCTGTTAGAGTCACACAGATGCTGTAATTTGTGTAAAAACTGATCTGATTTTGTGCTATCATAACTGGGAAACTATCTAGCAGTCCAGTTAATTATTCTTTTTTTCTTTTATACACTGACTTTCCACTTAACTTCAAAATTTCATGATAAAATAATTTTTAGTTGAATATTTTCAGCTGCCAATTCTAGGAAAATGTTTACATTTATCTTCAGTAAAAAACGAGTTTACATGTAGTAATCTTTCCTCGTTGCCATTCACCAGTTTCAGATATGCATTATTGTACAAAACTGTTTTGATGTCTTTTTTGGTTTTACATAGTGGAACAGACAGGGAGTTTGGAAACACACCAGTCCAATTATGATTCAGTGGAAGAATGCATGCTTAATTATAAACAGAAAGAAACTGCAGCACAGCCTCTGGTTATGGACGTTATGGTTAGGGACAGATGTGAAGAGAAAGCTTGAAGACCCTCTTCTGGATTTAAACACAAGTGGTCAAAACAGAAGCAGGTAAGATCTGTTCCTCTACAGCAGCCCCCTTCACATAGGTGCGTTCTCTCAACATTTTCTGGGTAAACTGTGCTTGATAGAAAGCATGAAGCCAAATTTCATTTGCCGTTTAAATTGTCTTTTTTTTCAATGAGACATATGATCCTTCCTTTTAACACGTAAATCCTTAATTTATTGTCTGTATAAAGTGAAACCGCAATGCTTTGGTCTGAATTCCTGCTTATTCTCGCTCCACACACACCTTATAACCCTGAGGTGCGTCTTCAGAGCAACTCGTTTTGGTGCCGTCTCTTTAAATATGAATGAGGCATGTTAAGCCCCGCCCTGCTCCAGGTCACATGGAGTTCAACTCTACCCTGTTCCGCCATGTTTGTAGCTTGATAGCAGCGATACACTAAGCTCCCAGCAGAGAAACATAAGTTTGATAAGTTTACTATAAATATCAACGTATCAGATTCATGAATTGGATTATCTGGAAGTCCACAACCTTATTTGGCAGACCCACTGCAAATATTGTGATTTAATAGACTTAATAAGAATCAAAATAGAGAATAGAGAAAATTGAACAGCCTGAAAAATATTAACAAAAAGAATATAACGAAATAAGTGCAACATCAAGGGGAAATATGTTTATATTTTCTGCAAAACTAAACATTAAAAAGTGCACAAAAACATGTAATAAGGGCTACAAAAAAGTACATTTAGCATTAAATGTCCCCTTTAAGAGAGCCTTAAAGTTCTTTTAAAGTTACACACCAAGAGCCTCAGATATCACCAGAAGAATTTGCTAGATGCATAGATATTCACTTTCTTTACCTAGACCAGAATCATATGAAAAAAAGGCTAAATAGACTTCCAATGTATAAATTATTGTAATAATGTAATAATTTGTGCAATTGTGGTTCAACCAACAAAGCTCTGCAATTAAATGTGATATTTTTTCTGTGAATGTTTAATTATGATTTAAATATCCCACCTCTACTTTTATATATAGAAATCCAATTCATGACATAATTGTTGTTAATGAAATCATCTAGCTTGCATCATTAGCCTGGTCCCTTCCTGACCAGGCAACACAAGGCAAAGGTGGAGAGAGAAAACGAAGATGGTTCGGGAACTTCCAATAAAAGTAGGTACAGGAAAGATTGCCATCTGCCTGAACTAGTGGATGAATGTGCTGACAGATCAACATGAGACTGTGAAAGCAAAATTTACATAACTATCAAATAACACAAAGCCTGAAAACTAAAGCTCAAATCTTTATTATTAAAGTCATCATATGTAGAATAGGTGTTCATGGACCACTGATTTTACTCTCTGTGCTTTCTTTACTGCTGTATAGCTACTTTAAACTTCATTTCAAGTCTTTCTGATGATATGCTGTGGTAAAGCCAAATGATTCTGGGTGAAACCACCAAATGAATGCAAAATCTGATCTCTGCAGAAAACAAAATACCACGCTGCTGCAGCTAAACATCATTGTTTGCCAAAAGAAATGAATGACCGTTTGACATTAAAAAAAAACATGACAAAATCAAACACAGGAGAAATAGATGAAGTAGACAAAATAACTCACCCTTTTCAGAGGCCAACACCAATTTGGATTAATGCAATGGTGTTCAAGATGGCTGAGTGCTCCAACTTTAATATCCTTCATGCTTCAGGGTGCCTCTTTCTATTGCTGCATCCTCAAACTTTGGCTTTATTTTCTTTTTTAAAGTCCCCCGAATAAAATCTCCCTGTTCTTGCTGCTACTCTAATAAAAATGTGGGCAGCTCCTTCCAAAAAGCTCCTTTTGGCAGCTACAGTCGACCAAATGTGTTTTGCAAGTGAACAGCTTTGTGTTCCTATCATTGAGCTGGAGATTCACAGGGGAACACAGTGGTCACACTCTGACCACAGAGCTGTCATGTGGGGACAAAAACAGAGCAGGATGGGTACTGTATAAGTACTTGGGTGGGAACAAGTTGGAAATGGCTGAGCTAAGCCATGTACCCAACATTCCCATCCCACACATACTGTGGGCCGGCTCAAAGTGGGTCCTTGTACTTGGGCTCAGAGACTCATAGAAGAGGGCATTTAATGCCTGGTGTGAACCGTTTGGTGAGATGGCTCAAGTTTCTCTACAGATGTCAGAAATGACCTTTATATATTGTGCAAATAATCCTCCCCTCCTGTTAATGTAGCAGGGTTAGTTTTTCAATAATCTAATCAATAACCCATTGGTGTTATCTTGTTATCTTTTATCTTGAACAAAATAGCATTTGTTTTTAATGTACGTCACAGTAAAACAAATTCCAGTCAAGTTAGGACGTTGTGTAAAATGTAAGTAAAAAGACATCAGTGAGCCGTCTTCCACAATGACACTTTAGCATAAATTTAGCTTTTTATGCTAAAGGCAAATGCTTAGTTTGGTTAATAAAGGGTAATATTTATAACATGGCATTGAATTTAAATGTGTCATTTTCTATCTTGTAATCATGAACGACTAAAAGACAGCTGCATTTCTCTTCCCAGGTTTAAAAGATACATCCAAAATAATCTTTTCAAAATAGTTTCCAAAAAGAGGTCCCCCTAGCCGAGGTAAAAATCTTGTAGCCTTTCCCGTTTGTTTTCTATAAGTGAAATCCATGTTTACACATAAATAGGGTTTATTTATTCCTTACACAGCAGAGGGCATTTGGAAACTTTGCTTTGTTGTTATTTTATTTTGTTATATTGGCACCAGCATTATAGACATAAAAAGAGTTACCAGAGTAATAGTGTTAATAGTAAAATTGTGATTTTTTTTTTTTAAATAACATTCCAACAAAGTCTTTTACCTGTTGTTGTATATTCTCAAAGCTACTTTATTTTATTATACAACATTGTGAACATAGTTTTCTGTCCAGACATACCTCCTAAGCTTTATCTCAGAACATTCCACAGATAATGATATGGACAAGCTATTTTAAGTATGAGATATATTTGAGTAAGACGACACTTGCTGAAGTCCAGTATCCTTTAAAGTCATACCTATAAACCCTTAGCATTAAAAAAAAAAAAAGTGATATTAAAGGAGATACATAATGCTTCTAAATCCTTCCTTTTAACATGTAAATCATTAATTTATTGTCTGTATAAAGTAGAACCACAATGCTTTGGCCTGAATTCCTGCTTATTCTCGCTCCACACATACCTTATAACCCTGTTCTGAGGTGCGTCTTTAGAGCGACTTGTTTTGGTGCGGTCTCTTTAAATGTAAATGAGGCATGTTAAGCCCCACCCCCCTCCAGGTCACAGGAAGTTCAACTCTACCCTGTTCTGCCATGTTTGTAGCTTGATAACAGCGATACAAAGACATATGTACAGCATCAGGGGGGATTAATATTTACATTTTCTGCATTCCTAAACACAAAAACATGTATTTAAGGGGTTTGAAAAAGTGCATTTTGCATGATATGTCCCCTTAACATGTTCCATTCTGCCAATTGCATCATAACTTTTATCATTTTAAGACATTATAAAGTTATTATATTTGTCACGAGAGCTTAACAGACTTGCAGTGGATTAAGTCTGCTTTTATGTAAGTGTGTGTGTGTGTGTTGAAAGAGGTTGTTTTGGGGTTTAGTTTCTTTAGATTGTTTGTTAGCTGCCAATTCCTAAGAGTCGCTCCACTTCATTGTCTAATGCAAGACTAAAATTAAGCGCCACAAATCTGAAAGCATTCATCACCATTTGTTATCTCTGCTTTACGCTTTAGCTAGCTCCTGACTTTAGAGGCTAGCTAAAACATATTTAAATAGTATCAAACAAGAGTAAAGGAATATTTTATAAATTGTTTGTTTCCTTATGCAGCTGCATTCAAGCAGTTCCAATACTTGAAACATGTTTAGTTTATTGAATGAGAACAGTTGCTTCCCAGTAGCATTATGGGTGTAACTGGTGGGTCTGGGATGAGCATACTTCCACAGAGTGGCAACAAGCCAAACCCTGAAGCAGTCTCTCATCCATTAAGCAGTGGTTTATTCCTGCTTTCAGAATCAAGGGAAATGACAAACAAAGGTTGTCATTTATCACAAAAGCGTTGCTTATGAAGATAAATATAGCAATTAAAGAACATCTCAGTGTCAGCTGTCGGACAAAGCTTTGACTTTTTAGAGGAAAATAATGGATTCACTGAGTGGAAACAAGTAGTAAGAAAATACGAAAGCCAAAATCATCATCCCTCTGGCCGACAATTGTTAGTATTGTGCAAATTATACTGAGTCAGCTCCGTTACCATCAGCCTGGCGATGACCCGGAGACGTGACAATGAGTGGAGGAGAAGTGTTTGCTGGTGGAAAGAGGCTCTGCCAAAACAAAACAAAGATGGATCTCTCAGGGTGAAACTGATTACAAATATATTAAAAGTTAAATAATAAAGCCATAATTTTGTGCACATTTTTTTCAGGTTGTCATCTACAAAGTGCAAAAGTGTCCATTGGAGGACAAATGGGGACAATTAGCGGGATTGGAACATAACTTTGGTGCCTGGAGCAGCTGAAAAGGATCGTAAAATTAGCAGAAGATGTTTATAAGGAATTATAATAATGAGAAGATGTCTTCTCAACATTACATCAAGTTGGAATATTAATTTATCTGCAAACTAACTCTGATCCGTTTGTTTAGGATTTTTTCTAAGTCATCTTTAAACATTTTCTTAAAGAAAATTAATATAAAACTTGAAATGTTATAAGGCTTTTTACAGTTTCCTTATGTCCAAAATGCTCTTTATCGGCACATTTCTTAAGTTTATTGGAAAAGAAAATTTAAGAGTAGAAATACTTTCAGTCTTGTAGATACCCTACTGAATATTCAATGGGCTCAGTTTGACTTACTAGTAAGGTTAAACAGTCCCTTCAGATACGTGACTATAAGCCATTTGAAGCTCTGTGTCTCTGTAATTGCTTCTGAATTAAACAAATCTAATTGCTGGATCAAAGTTTACAGTCACAGGCTACACAGTGGTGAGTTAGTTAGCACTGTGGCCTCACAGCGAGAAAGTTGCTGTTTAACAGCAGCAGTTAGCGGTTAGTGTGGGCGCTCAGGCTACAAAGTCATCCATGTTAGCTTGATTGGTTATTGCAAATTGTCTTTAGGAGTTCATGTGCGTCTCTGGTTGTTCATCTGTGTTGGCCCTGTAATGGAACGGCAACCAGGGTGTACCCCACGTCTTGCCCAGTGTTTGCTGAGATGAGCTCCGGCTACCAGCTGCTAAATTGGATACAGCAGTACAGATAATAGATGGAAAATCTTCAGTTACAGTGGAGATTATTGTGCTTGTACAGACTTAACTGTGTTTTAGTTGTTTGAAAAATGGACTTGTGAAAATCAGATAGGAAATCTGTTTTTTCCAGTTAAAATGTACAGTTGTACTGTATGTGTTGGAAATCCACACCAAGCAGATCAGCAGAGATTTATTTACGCTAAGTAATAAATGTTACGTCTGTTTTACACACTTTGAAAACAAAATTTTCATTTTTTATGTAAATTACATTTAAGAGTTAAAAACAAGGCCTCGTGTTTTTTTTTTTTAAATAAGAATAAAATGCTTGATTTTTCACCTCTAAACTAAAAATTTCAAAGACCAAAATACACACTGACTACCTAAATTTAATTTAGTTTAGTTTTCTTTTTTAAAGGTTACACTACTCTTTGATTATTCCTGTATTCTGTCACTACATATCTAAAACTGGGATATCATATAATCACAATTGAAAATACATGCAGATTGTATATTTCTTCACTTTCTATTGCATTAAGTACAGAAAAAATAACATTAAATTAAAATAATGCTGCAGAACAGTAAATGCTAGTCTATGGAGTAAATAGTTTGTGAACATGAAACAATTATAAATGGTTACATATAAAACGAAAAATGATCAAACACATTAAACACAGATATATATGTATATGCAGAGTTTAGAACAGGTAAAAAATGTGTTTATAGTTATATTTCTCTGTGAATCCGCAGAACATCTCGCATGTCTGGAAATGAAACCATTTTTATCACAGTCACCATCACATCCTCTTAATTACCACGCTCATATCATGTGATGACCTGCAACTCACAGTCACAGTCTACACCAGTGCTTCTCAAATAGTGGGGCGCGCCCCCCC
>JBAMIG010000010.1:9534883-9546103 GCA_037177335.1 Kiunga ballochi | reverse complement strand
ACTGACAGAAACATGGAAGCTAACGTGCACCAACGACCTCTCCAACCACTGACACATTCATAAACCAGCAATGCCAAAGCCAAAAAAAAACATACATATGCCTCCCAAAATATGAGAAATAAGATTAATCGCTCTAATAATAAGACCAAGGCTGTGTCCGAATGTACACCCTATGCCCTAAGCCCTCATTCACTATATAGCTCCCTACATAGGACCCTCATTCTGTTGGTGATTCGGACTCAAAGCTCACTACTTTCACGTTATCAAACATTGCATGATTACCAGCTGTAACTATGGCAACCTTAAAGACCTCGTTGCAAGTACGATCCAAAATAGCCAGAAAAGATTTTATTTCTTCACTATATTTTAAAATCTTTATCTATACTGTATCTACTACTAAAATGTATGTGTGTGTATGTGTGTGTGTGTTTTTGTTAACTTTTTTTAATGTTCGTGTTATATCCGCCATTGTGAGCTGCCTCCCGCAATGCATTGTGGTCTATATTGTCCCGTCTAGTGACCATAGATGCTCACTACTTTTCAAGGTGCATTGTGGGTAATTTTGAGGGCACTACTTTTTTCTGAAAGTCTGTTCAGACACCCCTACAAAATGTCCACTATATAGGGCCCTATGTAGGGATTAGGGTGCACATTGGGACACAGCCCAAGATTCACTCTTGAACATTTCAAGAACTGCGTCTGGAGAAAATTCAAGCATATTTTGGCTTTTGACATCAAATTCAAGCTTTTGTGAATAGATATGTAATTAGATATAAGATCTTAATTTCAGAATATTGTGCCAAAATATAAAAATACACTAATTCTGAAGTTTCTCGTTGCTGCATGAAGTCATCTGAGCCTGAAGCCGACAGTAGAAGAGACGGTGTGGGGTTATCCAAACACAAAGCAAAATCACTGGAAAGAAGTGGAGAGAAAATAGGAGCAGTAACTCCTTAGGACTCCCTTTGGTGCTCTCAATAGACATTTTCACAAGGAGGAGGGAGTGGTGACCTTTCTGTCTTCTGTGAATCTCACAGCAAACAGAAGCATCAAGAACTGAAGCCTCCATTTCCTGTCACGCTCTCGCCAATGAACCATAACACGGGTCACGGGGCAGATACAGTCGACGGCAACTGATACAGACACAGATAAACAGGCTGAAGTTCAGCAAGCCATGACCTCACTCCAATTAGTTGATGTGGATGGAAAGAAAAGAACACAGGAAGGAAAAAGAGGTCATCACAAGCGATGACGCTCTGATTCAACCAGTTTGATATTGATTTATCTCCCAGCCTTAAGTCCCATGAGTCCCTGCCATATTGGGTCCACCTACACAAAAAACTTTTCCCTGTACTCTCTTAATTGACTCTCCACACTTATGAGTCTTCATTGAGTCACAAATGCTGTCAGAATGGCGAGTCAACAGCCGCCATTATCCATGATAGCAGGCGCCAAACATGTCACACTCTCGCAGCATCTCTGTTGGCACAGCACGTTTTTTAAACCATGGTATTACTCAAACAAACTAATAGTTAAATTTTAATCACAGATCCTCATCTGGCGACAGATAGCTGCTCAAATCGCAGCAATGGCACTTCCTGCTGCAGCTGCATCACCACAGGTCACCAGAACCTGCTGCAGCTATTATCACAAGCTAGTTCAACAGCCGAAGGCTGATACAGGTCAGAACCACTGCGTTGTGTTGCTGAGGAGGGAAAGGTCTTCCATTTCATGGTGTACTGTAGGTACTTCTTGAGTCTTTATCTTTTCATCTTTCTGACACCCTGAATTGCCGGTGCATTCAATTGTTCCTGCGCCTGTATTTACACGCCTACTCTCCGTCCCCTGATACGGAGACAGTCTGCTGCTCTTTGGCTGACGGGGTAATAACGTTCCTTAGATCATGTTGGTAACTTTTTTTTCCCCCCGCTTCATGTAAATAGTTTTAAAAAGTTAATAGTTTCCCATGAATAGTTTTATTAAAGTAAAACAAAAGTGTTTTGTTTAGTAAATTGCAGCATGCTAACAATCCACAATGCTAACTATGAGATGAATAGGGATATAGGTCCTTTATAAGGTATCGACGCATACAAATAACAGCCTGTTCCAAATTTGTGTTTCAGTTTGCTGATTTGCAGTAAGATTAAGCTCAAAGGTGATAATGTTGGAGCATAAAACCAAAGTATTTTAAGTAAAAACATGCATGTTAAAGTCTGGACATTTACACAGTTAAAACTAAAATAAGTCTTAGCTAAGAGCTGTGTGATTGTATGGCAGTATATAGTATGTTTTATTGAGACTGAAGTAATACTTTTTATTTATTGAGCAATAAGTACAAAAAATTGGGCGGGTCGAACACAAAGTGCTGAAACGCTTTTTACTCTGAAGAAAGCAGTTAAGCTGTATCATTGAAACAGGTAGTAGGGAAATCTGTGTGTCAGGGGAAGCCGCTTGTAGGAGGATAATCAACATAACCACATAGTCTAGCAAGGCAGATGTAGGGAAAATAGCAACAAATGGTTAAAAAATGTTACTTTGTCCATAAGAAAAAAAGCTGAGACACAGCTGTGTCAAACCAGGCAGGACATCTGAACCCTAAATGCTTGCTGCCAGCTGCATGAAGCCTGTTAATATGGTAGCTAACATGCAGTTTGATGTTTTTAGATAAATACATATGATATATAGCATAAAGCCAACTTGACCTGAGTTGACTGTCAGAGTACACAATTCTTTCTTCTTGTTTCCAACCTTAGCTGCGGTGGCTAAGTTAAGTCACACCCTCAGTGATAGCTAGTGCTTATCAGTGGTGAGGCACCCTCCTGATGCCACATGGCAATGACTGCTCGGGTGAGACTGTGTAGAGAAATACTTTTATGGCAGAAACCCCAATGTTCCCCACCCCGTGAAGAGAAAACCTAATTAGACAGCATGACAGCATGCTCAGGGCCACACATGTGCATGTGGTTCATGCTAACCAGCAAATCATATTTATAAAGCCCTTTTCATGCCAAAACCAGAGCATGTGACAAAGCAATTCACAAACACACCTGATTCAAGGCTCACAGATACATGCAGAAACCAAACACAACCTCTTTCTAATACCTATTTTCAGTCTCTTTAATGTTAGTATAAAGATATTAATAGAAAAAAAAAGCACTTGGCTCGTCGTTGCTGTGAGGAAACTGTATCTTGAAGATCAAGCCATACTAGAGGTGGTGTCACCACAGGATTATTTACCTGGATCAGAGCAGGCATGGTCTTTACAGTGCAATGCAGGACCCCCTGCCACCCAGAGCAGGACAGTCACAGCAGCACCAACATTGCAGACAGATCTGGCATAGCTACTGGTGTGCGGACAGTAAAAAGCATCGCACATCCTCTTCAGCTGTTCATCTGGCATACCAGGGCAAGAGTAGAGTTGAACATCACTGGATTTGGACCAAGCATGTGTGATTAGACAGAACTGCTAAACAGATGTTTTTTAAGAAGCCTGTCATCTGTTGATACTAAATGGCCTGTTAAACCAGTTTTATCTTACATCATCATCCTGTAATAAGCAAAGCTAAGGCTTTCATTTGTTGCTTGGAATAGTATTTTAAAGTAGAAATGACGCTCATAAACACTTCCAAGTAATATTGAGATAGAAATGGTGTATTTACAATAAAGGATTACCTCATTGATACAAGCAAGCTGAAATCTTCTTGTCTGTACATTAGCAGAGTTGGTTATATATCAGAAATCTGTTCTTTCTCCAACAGCTGCAAGAAAAGAATGATGCTTTCTTTTTCTTTATTTTTTTCTCAGATTTTGTTTAAAAGTTGTTGTGGCTTATTCTCAACACATTCTCGGGGAAGTTTTTTTTTTTTACAGACTATTTTGTCTTAAATTCAAAGTGGCTATGCTTAAGATGGGAAGCAAAGGTTATTTCAGCTTTTATGCACAAGGAACAACAAGTTTGATTAGATACTTCTGATGAACAGCTGATCAAGGTGAGAAATAATAGATCTATACAGCTTACCAGGTAAGGTGTAATATGGACACACCCCCATCCAAAACCCTGACCCAAAGACATGCAATACCCCACAGACCTCTTGTCTGTGGGGTATTGCTAACAAAGTATCAAAGATCCGGTCAGATATAGTTTGTTCATTTTATTCTTCAATTTTTTTCATTTCTTCTTACCTCCTTAGGAACATTTTATTCCCCTTTCTTGCATTGTATGTACAATACATCTATGACTCACTGCATAGGCTGAGTAATGAGTCTGTGTTTTGTTGCCAAATTAACTGAAGAGCAAGACAAAGAAACACCCTCCACACCCACTCTAAATACTTTTATACACTATCAAGGAGCTCTTGTATTGGTGTCAGTCCATGGACAGTTCAAATAATTGAATTACAACAGTATAAAGGAAACTCTAGAGAAAAAGTTAACTTATTTATAGATTTTTGGTTATAAATACCTCACTACTCAGCTCCTTGTGTTGTTGTTTGTCAGATAATTACATAGTAATAACATGACTCGTGTGACCACAGAGCCGGGCCTGGTAACACACTGCTGACTACACTTTTACCACTCATTCATTAATGTGCAGGTGCTGCCTGTTTGAAGGTGTGCAGGTGGTGGACATACATAATTAGACAAGAAAAGCTAACCTAAACATACAAAAATCCTTATCTGAACTCATCTAAACACCATTTACCATTTAGATCAATATTATGACACATCTCTTGTCAAATTTAGTTTTTTTTCTGAGACATAAATACATGTTTTTCTATACAATTCATGTAAACACAGACACACACACACACACACACACACTCAGAAGCCAGCAGTAAAGACAGCAGCACCTGATCTCCATCATTACTGCTACATGAGTCAGATGAACCATTTTAGTCTCCATGTTGTTCCAGTTTCAAGATACTAAAATAACTAAATATTAACCAATTGAGAAAAGTGCGCTGTATCTATAGATACATCTAGATATATCCATAGATAGATGGTATCTGAAACTGTCGCTATTGATCAAACCCAGCATGGAGGATAGCATCCTTGCTGTATTTGCCCATTTACACAAAATGTAAAAGTGAGAAAACTTGTCCTACAAACATTATCAGACTTAATGCTGCAGTAATGTTATACTGAATTAGTGAAATATGTAGCATCTTTCAACTTTTAGTTTCACTTTTGGGTCTTATTTTTTTACAGAAGCATCAACTTTGCTCTGACCTCACAGTAACCTACTTTGAATTGTATGTAATCTGTAACTTTTTAGACTTTTGTATTAAATTGTCTTAAAGCATTTAAAGATACATGTCTTGTATCTTAAAAAGTAAAACAACGTCTATGTAAACATTCTTTGAGGCTTCAGTCAAATGCAACAGGAGTTTCCAGCTGCATTTGTTCAGAACAGCAACTGTTAAACATCACAGCCATTGAATCGATCGCATTTTTTGAAGAAAAGACTATTTCTATTTTTTAACAAGTTATCCCTAAAAGTGCGATGCAACCAGGTTGTGTAGCTTTTAACTTTTCCCAGAGTTAAATAAAAAGTCCTTACTTCCTCATTCCTCATCAATATAAAACTAAAATTGAAAACTTACCCATTTTTTGGCTGAACGATAAAAAGTTCCCATTGGGGTTCAAGGTCGTGGTTCTTCTCCTCTGACCTGGAAACTCTCTGAAAACTCTCAGATTCACTTTGACTTTATCCTGGTTCCTGTTTTAGAGCCCAGCTGGTGCAAACCACCTCTAAAGCCAGATGGAGTAAGACTGCTCTGAGTCTGAACGGGACTGGTCTTAAAGGTTTTTCTTAAGAAGAAAAAGTCCACATCCCACTGTCAGTCAGAGTGGAGCATAGTTTCAGCTGGGCTGCCATCCAAACAGACATGAAACTATTCTATTTTGGTCTGCCATATGAGCAGCGGTGCAGTTCAGAGGAGGGGGTAAGATTCTGTGGTGGAGCATGTAATTGTAGAGTGACCAGTCATGGTGAGTTGTAATTGCAGATCTCATCAGATGGAGAGAAACTGCCAACAAGACAAGGCAAAGGTCTTTTAAATAATGCTTTGGGGGGAAAAGAAACTCAACAGACCACATAAATAAATGAGGAGCTGGGTTCCAGATGTGTCTGCAAAAGAAGGGAGGGGAAGAGAAGAAAGAGGGTGGGACAAGAAAAGAGAGTCCCATTAAGGAACTGCAGTGGAAGCAAAAAGAAATCCCATTTTTGACTGTTTACCTTCCCAGGAACAGTCACACAAGAGGGAAAGGGGGACTGGGGAAGGTGAGAGGATGTAAGGGCCCTGCCTTATGTTGTTTCTGGACTTTTACCATGACTGTTCCTCGGTGTCTGGTTTCACGTCAGCCTTGGAAATGATTACCTTATGGAAAAACTGGGAGCTTTAAAAATGAGGAAGGAAAATAAAAGTATAAAAGACAGTCGGCTGGTTCCCATTAAAGCGAAGACCCAGCTGCTCAGGGTTGCTGCAGCTCATATAGTCTTATTTCTTGACTGAATACGTATCATGTGATTATGTGATGCACACAGCTTCACACTCTGCCGTGTGCAGGGGCCGGTCATAAATATTAGCTCTAGCTTAAATCTGAATGTAAACAGCTAATTTCCTCATAAATATGACCTCATTTCCTAGAAAAAGCAAAAGGAGTGCAGCTATTAAAGCAGTTACAGAAGCACATTGCTGAGTTTGAATGCATCGATCCACTAAAAGTAAACTTTTATAGGAAATCTCACTCTGAAGGTTATAGTTTAACTTTAGATTAACATTTTCAAGCTGGTTTAAAATATGAACACATTAGCTACTATGTGTTTAATAGAAATTATAGGCTTAACTGAAGGATAAGAAAACTTTCAGACTAGAGACTAGTTTCAGGCCAGAATGGGACAAATCCACGTAAGCCACTGTTCCTATGTCTGAAGCAACCCTGCAAACATCATATTATTTAGGGTTTTAAACAATATTTGAACACAATTGTGCCTACAGACTATGTTTACAACACCTTATCAGCCAGATACAGTAATTTGTCTTTACCCTCACCTCAGAAAGGGCATGTGCAACCCTAATTACTGCATCTGGCTGATAAGACGTTGCAAACATCGCTATGTATGTAGATACAGACAGTATTTTTTAAATATCCCATTAACTTGCAACCAATTTCTCCATAGTTATGAGATTTCAGGGTTTTATTTTTAAATTTAATAGATGAAGTTTTTCTTTGTGACTACTTTAAGGAAAAGGTTGTACTATAAATAATCAGTTTAGACATTATTTCATCTTAAAATTCAGCAGAAGTATGGTGTGTTCTTTTGATTGACAGGTGTAGCCAAAACTTGGGTTTATACCCAGCTAACACCACGCTTTTTGCCCCCCTACCTCCGTTAGCTGGTTAGCATCCATTAGATGCCAGTTAGCTTAATCAACTCTTAGCTAGCTCAGAGTTTGATAGACATTTCTCATCCACCGCCACGTTTCTCAGACTTCCTCTCAGCTTCAGCTCTTTGACCATTTTCCAAGAGTAACGGCACGCATGATACTGTCAAGATAACGATAGCAGGAACCCCTGACGCTTTACTTTATTTTTCTCCATCCATCTTTTACTTTTGAGATACTTTTAAGCTACTGCAATGCAACAACTTTGGCAGATAAACACATCACAGTCTTCCACATGGGGACTCTACAGTATCAAACCCATCCTGTAGACATGGTGAAGTTCTAAAGCTGGAGGGCATAGGTCTCAAGACCTCTGAGACCCATACCTTCAAGACCTGCAGACTTGCCCTAGTGGAGTCTCATCAGCTGTCTCCAAACATGGTCAGCTGGGAAAAACACAGTGATGGTGGCAGACAGGTAATGGACAGGTGGGGATGTCAGGTTGAAGAGTTACAGGAGTGAAGTCAAGGTGTGAATGGGAATTTCACTAGAGATTGTCAGGCTGTAAGGAAAGGGAGGGGAGACATTGGAGGACTGCAGTTTGTAGACAGCAAACGTGTCAGTCAGGGGTCACACAGCGGCCATTGCAACACTTTTGTCGGAAAACAAATTCAGTTCATTGTCCTTGTCTGAACTGTCCACAATTCCTCTTCTGTTGGCTAATCTGAAACCAACTAAGTCACTAAATCACTATCCCTATAACACCTTTTGGCTTCTGTAGAGGTTCTCTGACTCTGCTATGAGTAACCTCATCAAACATGGACATGAAAGAGAGTCAAATCTCTTGGAGGACGTTGTGGACTGGTGGCTGTGAAACCACCTCCAGGTCAACATGGAAAACACAACACTAGTGGTGGAATTATTGTACACCAGTGCACACCCAAGTACCAGACGTAGAGATGGTGACATCTTATAAGCACCTGGGTGTTACCTGAACAATATACTGTACTGGACACCGAGCTCAACAAGAAAAGCCATAGTAGACATTACTTGCTCAGAAGATTGAGGTGTTTTGGAGCACTTTAGTTACTCCTTAAAGCCTTTATGACTCAGTGGTGGAATCAGGCATTTTCTATAGAGCTGTCTGCTGGGGCAGCAGTAGATCAGCTGTGGACAGAAAGAGACTTGACAGGCTGACCTGGAAGGACAACTTTGTACTAGGATGCCCCCTGTAGCCAGTGTAGGTGACGGGAGACATGAGGATGATGGCGAAGCTGTCATCCGTGTTGAGGAACAGCTCCCACACTGACAGTACAGCAGAGCTTCTTTAGTGACAGACTGCTTCACCCCAAGTAAGTAAGTCATGTCTCTATTTATACGTCACCTTTCAAGTACAACGGCAACTGAAAGCGGTCACAAAAAGTAAGGAACATTTTAGAAACACAATGTGAAGAAATGGATCACGGGTTCTTCCTTCCTGCAATGACACAACTATTAGCTCTTTGTTATACACTTTGCATCTTTTTGAACAATGAGAGGAAAAGAAAAGGCATCTTATCATACATAATGTTCTCTCATGTTGAGTTTTGTATTTATGTGTGTGTGTGTGTGTGTTTTCTTTGTTTTACCATTAAGGGTACTGACATCTTTATTCGGGTGCAATAAGGAAGATGGGGTGGTGCGTGAAGTTGGGTTTAGCAATCACATGCAATGAGGAGCACAATCAATAAATGTATCAACTCTTTAGAGGATTTTTGTTGCCTCTATTTTTTAATTTTTCTTTTGTTTTCATGCTTTTAATGTATGATCTAAATCATTTTGCACTGTTTGTAAAATTATGTATCCATTAAGCACTTTTGTATAAGCATAACAAATATAAGTAAAACATCTCCCAATTTCAGAAACACATATAATCAAACTCTTTGATGCGCACATGCACACAATATGCATCCAGCCACCCCACCATCACAACCACTAACCTCCAACTTCAGTCTGTTTAACTGTATATTAATGAGAACACAAACATCTGGCTTGATGCTGTTGTGAGGGTTGTGGGTGTGGTAATGCTCCACTAAAGAAGAAAAAAAAACCTACTCACTGTAAGATTTCTGAACAGCATTTAGTCAGCATGTTCTGTGGTAATTTTCAACCTGCCTGAAATTGCCCCAAAGGCCTCCACTGTCATGTCAAGGGTTTGTTTTTGTTTGCTGTATTTGTATTGCTAAATAGCAGACATTATATACATCATGTACATATTTCATTTAAGAGCTTGTGTGCTTTTGTCATATGCATTATCCAGCCTGGCCCGCTGCATGGACAGAATTAATGGTGTTCATGATCAGAGATTACTAATTGTGAATCAATTCCATCCTGTCTTTGATAGTGAGGACTATGGAGGTATGTTTCCATTATAAATGGTGAGAACCAGATAAACTATAGTAATAGAGGTGGGAAATGACTAGGAGAGGGCACACTTTGTACTGCCAAGTAGGGCAGGCCAGTTTTTCTCATATCCATCCATTTTCTACCATTTATTCCCTGAACGGGATCGCGGGGAGTCTGGAGCCTATCCTGTCATCGGGCGAGAAGCGGGGTACACCCTGGACATGCCCAGTTTTATCATATTTAAATGTAAAATATTGACCAATTTAAACAACTCCACATTTTAATATGTCCCAACCTGAATTAAAATATTCCACTTATAATTCCAATTAAGGTGGGCAAAAACTAGTTAAAATGATTAAAGTGGAACCATCCAGGCCAGGAGTGGCCAAAGCAGGGTTAAGATGATGGCTAGTGCTCCTCCTGGTCCAGGTTTGCAGGTGGCTCTGCATGACGGCCATAACACTCCTGGTCTCAACGTGTCCGCGAGGTTTGTGCCTGTCCTGTCTTCAGTTTGGGTTTTAGCTCCCAGCTTGCCTTCCTCCTGCTCTACTTCCTTTCCCCATTCTAAAGAAAGTACGCTGACTGCATTAAGGTGACATGTCATGCATACAGCACAATGTGTGGCCAGTTTACATGAACAAAATAAAAACACAGCATCTAAACACATAAAAGTTCCACACAATTCATGCCAGATCAAATTTGGAATAATCCCTCCAGTCATCGGACTAACGAAGGTAAACTGGCGTGCTATGGGGTCTTCCAGCACACCTGAATGTGGACGCAGCAGACTATCTGGTGCAATTCAATCCAAACCCATTGCCTGGAATTGGCAGGAGGTGGGGTACGGTCTGACCGAGGCGATGAGTCATGGGGAGATGTGTCTGTGATTTGTTCATGATCCTGCGTGGGTAAGTGTGCCAGTCTGCAAACTCTTTCAGGTAATTTCTCCGTCACATGAAAATAGAGCCCGACTGCCTTTAAAGAGTTGATATAAGACGGTTCGCATCCTGGGAATAAGGGGAGGGGGAACTGAAATAAAAATAACAGCGTTTTGTCTGCCTGAAGTATCTTACTGGTCACAACATCTACGCCAAACACCCAAATCAGGGGGTCAGTTACCATCCAGTTAAGTGGTCTCTATGGAGTTAACCAGACAAACTCAAGAACTGAAACCAGTTTGACATCCATCCATCCATCTATCTTCTACCGCTTATCCGAGGTCGGGTCGCGGGGGCAGCAGCTCAAGGAGGAAAGCCCAGGCTTCCCTCTCCACAGCCACATTCACCAGCTCATCTGGGGGGACCCTGAGGCGTTCCCAGGCCAGCCACGAGATGTAATCAGTCCAGCGTGTCCTGGGTCTTCTCTGGGGCCTCTTCCCACAGGGACGTGCCCGGAACACCTCACCAGGGAGGCGTCCAGGAGGCATCCTAACCAGATGCCCGAGCCA
>JBAMIG010000010.1:9522735-9534159 GCA_037177335.1 Kiunga ballochi | reverse complement strand
GATGGGGACATAGAGCGACCGGTAAATTGAGAGCTTCGCCTTTCGGCTCAGCTCCTTCTTCACCACGACAGATCGGTGCAGCGTCCGCATTACTGCAGAAGCCGTACCGATCCGCCTGTCGATCTCACTCCCCATCCCCATATATATATATATATATATATATATGAGACATGCAGGATTGTGGCTCTTAAAGACTTTTTTTTCACTAGTTATATAAAAGAAAACAAGAAATTCCCTTCTGCAAATATACTAAACTGTTATGACAAAAAAAAAAACTGAAATTTACTTTTTGTCAAACATGAATAATGAAACAGATTTAAAACTATACCTGATCAGTTTCTAAACACTGAAAAGGGGATGCAGTATGGCTGTAATAACAAAACTTTCACCTTAACATCTCAGTATTTGTCTTCATATTATTCTAGTTTAGTGTTTCTCAAGCCTGGTACTCAAGTATCCCTGCCTTCAGAAGCTACTTTAACACACATGAATGGAATAAATGCTTGTTAACAGGCTGCAAAGAACTGGGAAAGTTAATTCATTTGAATCAGGTGTGGTAAAGTAGGTTGCCTCTAAGACATGCAGGACAGGAGTACATGAGGACCAGGGTTGAGAAACACTGCTACAATCAAAAGAAGTGTCCAATTATTCACAAATTGTTGGATTTGTTGTACAGCTCTGGAACAAATTGTGTAGATGTTTGAAAGATTAAGTACAAAGCAGCATCCAAAAGGTTGAATCTTAGGAGAACAAATTAAACCAAGCAGCCTTTTCGCCTCTCCAAAAGCCCAATAGTTTGCTTAGTTGGAAACTGTAGTGGAAAATAAGATAGTCCAGACAAAACATAATGGGTACAGCTCAATATTTTCCCCCAACTCAAATTACTCTTTAAAACATTAAAAGAACGCGTCGTCCAAAACCCCAGATTTTGAAATGGTTTTGTGGTGTGAGTTTCTGGGAACTAGGCGGGTGTCATGTCCTCTCTTTAGAGATGGGGGCTCACTTCTTGGTTTCTCTTATATGGACTGTCTAATTCCAGACTGAGAGGGCCCCATTGAAAGCAGCTGGGTGCCATTAGGACTGCTATTCTCATTTGCAAAGCAGGGTTGGTAGATTACTGCCGAGAAAGGAGCTTAAAACCAAACCAGTCCCACAAATCAACCCTGTAACATCATGGCCCCCTCAATTATCAACAGTATAGAGATGCTGCCTCCCCCTCCTTCAGTAATGCAGGAAAAATTTCCATGTGGATTCCAGTAAGGCTCAAACTTCAGCGCTGATTTATTCATAAGCAGACTGGATAGTGTGGCAGAGAATGAGTGAGACGATTGTAAAAACAAGTGACAGGTGAGGCTTTTAAGGTTTAAAGAGGAACAGAGCTAAAAAAATCTACTTTTCTCCCTTTTTTTTATAAAAAGGAATCTTATTTCTACACATCCTCATGTGGAAAATCTTACTAA
This sequence comes from Kiunga ballochi, assembly GCA_037177335.1. Taxonomy (NCBI): domain Eukaryota; kingdom Metazoa; phylum Chordata; class Actinopteri; order Atheriniformes; family Pseudomugilidae; genus Kiunga; species Kiunga ballochi. The sequence goes on along the minus strand of JBAMIG010000010.1, from coordinate 9,532,699 downwards.
TGAAGCATCACCTGCTGATGGTTCAAATCTCCCATTTAACAAAAACTATGCTAGTTTTCCTGCTTTACATGTCTTCTTGTATGCAAGTCGCTTGCACAAACAGGGACACGTATTCTGTATTTGCTCTGGTGCACACTTGGCATTCATCCGTGCAACCAAGAAGGATCAACTGTATCCTGTTTTTCTCTTTTACCCGATGCTGAATGGGCTCCTTATCCCCACAGTCTCCAAACTCATATGCCAAAACCAATGTGTCTTTGTTTATTCCCCTTTTTAACAATCACTCCGGGATTTTTTTCTATGGTGATGCTGTTATTATTTGAAACAACTGGCAGACCATACAGCTCCCTGCTGGGAAACATGAAGCGTAATCATATTTTATCCTCTGTTCGGCATTATGCGTGCAAAGAATGTTGAATTTTATGCTGTAAAGTCGTGTTTTACTTTTCTGTAGTAATGCCTGCATTTTACTTGGCCACTATGTTTTATTTTCTTTCCTCCTAATGGTACTTTATCTGCGAGTGAACAAGTTGTCATAATATCAGCTGCTGAGGAATATGATCGATGCTCAGTTCTTGCGCTCTGCTGTCAGCTCTAATCAGATAATGCTCAATGAGACATCGTGTGATGCTCCTACAGGATTTTTTTTTACTGATATATGTCCAAAAAATGTTAAAAGATCAAAAATTAAAGGGAAACATCTTCTTTTATTTCCATTAATTGTTGAGAAAAGCTGGAAAAACTGGCTTTTAATGTCCGCTGATGCTCTCCTCTTTCGAAGCTGATCTGTGTGAAACTGCAGAGATCTGTTCATGCTTTTGTCCAGGTTATTACGTTGCCATCTATTGGTGCCCTGCAGTAAAAACACTCACACTTCATGTAGGATCTGATTGAAACTATGCAAAAAGAAAGCGTGTTTTGTGCACGTTTATCTTTGTGAAGCCAAAAATGAACAAGACTGAATGCAGGTCTTGCTGCCCTTTATTAAGCAACTCTTCATGCATGTTTTGTTGTTGTTGTTGTTATTGATTTTTAACACATCCATTCCACTGCAGTGTCAGTCAGAGATACTCCCAATGAGCTGATGTGTTTACATCTTCATTTGTGCAGCAGTAATGGGCGCAAACAGTGAATCCAGTTTCCAATAATGAAGCAGTTATACTGTAGATGTGTGCTGCATGTGATCAGCGTGTGAGCTGTCTTCATGGGAAGTTTTGTTAAATTTGCAACAAACAAATAAATTATTCTGTTCCTGAGAGGTTGGAAATGTCATTTATAACTCACGGACGGTGTTTAACAGTACAAATGTAAACTTCACGTGACTGAATCGCTTTCTTTTTCATGCAGTCTCTCTCCTGCACCTAAAAAATCTGTGAAGAACAACACAATTACCCCAAACCCGAGTGTATCTAAAATACATTTTAATCTTGCTGAAATTGGTTTTCACAATATTGTTTACAATATGAATCCGTCGTCGTTCTCTTCGTCCTCAAACGGGTCATCTGGAAACAGAGCTGTACAATCATGTTCATGTAAATTGTTCTACATCAAGGCACAAGACAACAGCCGTTGTAGGGGGGCCTTGGGTAGGCTGATCTTTAATGGCATCCCTCTGGCACACAGGAAAGCAGGGCACCCTCGAGAGGAAGGCGTACAATGGGAAATGTTGGAGTATGGATGTCAGAAAGGGGGAGGTAGCATGGCAGAAATGTGCTATAACGAGGTGAAAGGTGGGAAATAAGGAAGTGATGACCACTGCTGCTTTAATTTTATTTTCCAATGATATTCATGTATAAAAAAGAGGAACCACGAAGATCTTTTTTTTTCTTTCTATCTTTTTTTCACAAGGAGTTCATTTGTTCATGTACAGAAAGTAAAGTGCTTTTTTTTTCTTATCTTTTCTCCTCTCTTACTTGCCGAAAGGTTTCACTAACAGAATGGAAATGGGGAGAAAAGGTTTCTTTTCCCGTGAGGAGGTGAGAGAGTGGATAAAGAGCCAGTTCAGTGTTAATTTTCTGCTCAATTTTGCTTTTGTTGACTTTTGTTCACAAGTTTTTTTTGTTTTGTTTTTGTTTTTTTGTTGTTTTTCTGATGGTTTCCTTTTCAGGTTTCAACCTCTGAAAGATACAAAGAAAGGCAGAAAGAAGCAACGTGACTTTTGAGGCACGCCATCTTGTAGAACAGTGCAGACTAGAGCTCGGCTTTGTCTGTATGTACCGTTTTCCTGAAGGATCTTGGAGCGCTCACATCTGAATGCTTCTCCTCCGCCTGCCGAAGGCCTTGGCACCCACGTTGGTGGGGACGAAGTTGCTGTTGCCCATGCCCCCCGATCGGCTGAGGAAGTCCGCCAGGCGGTGGGTCACGCACGTCGCTGTGTTGCAGGCTCGCTTCTGTGCTGTAACGCTGCTTCAGGAGAACAAACCTTGGATTAACAGTGAGATCTGATGTGATGTACATCCATATAAAGCTTGAACACAGGCTGACACACACAAACACACACACACAAAGCATCTCCACTGACAACTTGTTCAATTTACAGCACAGAAAGCACATCTATGTTCTTACCTTTAGATGGTGAAAATATCATAAAGAGCCGACTCTTTGTTCCAAAATACCCAAATAACTTTAAAATTTTTATAATAAAATTCAAACTAAAAGGCTTCCTGGTAGAAAAATACGTTTATTGAACAACAAACATTGGTGTCGCATGAGTGGATCATTTATTAATGTTTTATATTAAGTGATGTCTCTCAATAAGCTCGAAAATGCCAAATGACTCCACATACAACACACAGAGATGGATGTCTCAACTGGCTCCTGAATTACATTTGGGGAAATTAAATCTGATTGTCTGAGATAAAACAAACAAATAAATGCCAAAAGAAAACAGTGATATGATGGGGGGGGGGTTAAAAATTCATATTGTTCTAATGTCAATCGAGCAGGTAAGGTTAGCATGCATTTGCCAATCTGAAAACTATAAGAAGGATGACAGGAGAAGAGTTAAAGGGGAGAAGAAGAAGAAGTGTGAAAAGGTGGAAGACGGGTGGGTGAGGAAAGGTTAGATGCTGTCAAACGTCTCGCCGTAGCTTGCATAGCTGTCACTCTCAGGCGCACTGCGCTTCTTGCCGGGCGTTCCTGCTCCCACGTTCGTGCGAGGGAATGTCTGCAACTTGTGCAGCTCCTGAGACAGTTTGCCCAACACGCAAGTGCTGAGGTTGGAGCAGCGCTTGGTTAGGGGTCTGTCCATGCTGTTGGGAATGGGGAGGGGGGGACACAAGAGACATGCAGAGAACAGGCTCATGGGTAAAGGAAAAAAAAAACCCACATGCACGGCAAATCTTCATCACTTGTCTGTCTTCTTCATCCACATTCTTTTGCACTCACATGCATTTCCATGTCATGCCATCACAGGTATATAAATATATATATATATATATATAATTAATTAATCCCATAGCCTTACAGCGTCATGCCGCATTGCTTTTCTAAAAGTGAAAGACACTGTCATCCATTACCTCATGCACCAAAAAGCCTCCACCCCCTGCCCCAGTCAGTCCCACATCATTCACACCCACAGATCAAACAGAAACCAGTCTCATCCCAGTGTCATGCAGCTCTCCCTTCACCGACATCATGCACGCTTATTTGTTCTGATGAGCAAAGAAACTCTTCACATGCCTGGCAGGCAGTATTAGTTCGTTCACATGTCAAAAATCAAACTCATCCATGCGGGAGCAGGGTCACGACAGAGAATACAGAGATTTTTTTGTCCCTTTATTATTGTTTTCATGGTCATATTTTTATTTTCCTTTGTCTAATGAGACGTACATACCTCTATAGACCTGACTGAACCCAGGTTGTGTCTTCACTGGTGTTAAAAGTGAAATTAGAAGGTGATGAAGCCCCTCAGAACATAATGAGTTTTAATCATGTACCACTTACCTGTCCCTTTTAAGTCAACAAGATTCATTCGCTTTAACCAGTTTGGTTCTACTGGGACGGATTTAAAGAGTTGTGCGTACCTGTTTCCTTCAGTCGCCTGCTGCTCTAACTCCTCTGCCGTCATCTGCACAAACTCCTTGACGATGGCGTTGAGTAACCTCCGTGCCTCGTAGTCCGTGAGCGTGACTCGGTCTGACATGGACTCTAAACCTGGTCTGTGGCGTTGGGATGAGCAGGAGGAAGGTCAAAGGTTAAACAGGTTTAGGGGAGGCAAAAGGACTGTTTTTACCTGTTAACAAGGTGGGTGGTGCGATGAAAAGAGGGCTGTTTGATTAGGGTTTGGGTGTTGGTTGGAAAGGGGGGTGTTAAAAGGAGGGGGCAAAGACATCACTACCAATGACAGGGATTACATCTGAGTTGGAGCGCTGTTGGCCAAGATGGGGAGGGGGGGGTGTAATCTACAGAAAGTGCCTCATTTGAGAAAAGGGCCGGTGTCCAAGCGGCTTTGGATTCATTATAAAATCAATAGCTTCATGGGAGCATAGCTTCAGAGAAGCTGCAGTGGGGATTCGTATAACAATATAGATTTGAAAGTTAAACTCAATGCAATTTCAATTTTATTAATTTAAATATGTTTTTTTTTTTATATGTTTTTTTAAAACAGTCTTTTACGTCCAACCAGTTGCTTGTAAAACTAATAAACACTCTTTAGATTTTATATCTGAAAACTGCATCACCAGCTGAGTGTGAAGAGTGAAATGTGAATGCTGGGTGTCTCACCTGGCAGGGGCGGCTTGTGAGCAGTACATCTGGCAAATAACCAGGGCGTAGGCAACGAGGAAAGCAGAGATCTTCAACATAACCATGGTCCCCTAAAACTGCCAGAAAGACACTCACCATCAGCTTCTTGTGCAGCAAAAACCTTCTGTCGTAAACAAATGCATCGTTAAAAAATACAAAAAAATAAAACACCCAGAAGGTGTACTTGTTGCCGTCGGATCCTTGTGGTTGTTTCAGGAAGAAAGTTGCAATGTGAAAACCCGGCTCACTTCTAGCCAAATCTCAGCCTCCTGAACATCTTCCAACACAGGACAATCCTTTCTACTCTTCTTCCGCAAAAAGGCACGGCTCAACAGCATCCAACTGAGAGCACAGGACATGTAGTTCTGTCATAGTGCACGCCGCAGGTCCAGGAGTGTAACTTGCCTGCAGGTTTGTGTGTGTGCATGTATGTGTGTGTATAGGAGAGGGTCCTGGACTGTGCGATGTAGGTGGCACTTGCTAGAGCTGGAAGAGGAGGGGTGAAAAGAGAGATGGAGGGGGGGCTCTAAGCTTGCCAACTCCCTAAGGGACCAGTGCATTAGTGTAATGAGCAGCCAGCTTTCTCTCTCTCTCTCTCTCTCTCTCTCTTTCTCTTTCTCTCTCTCTCGCACACACACTGAAATCTGGTTGCTTCTGCCCATTTTCTTTCCATCTCACGGTGTTCTTTTCAGCCCCGCTTTTACAGAAAACCTTTCTTGCCTCCATTCCTACTTGTTCTCTGCTCGTTTCAGTGTTTTTATGGGTGTGAGCAGAAAACCAAACCTTGACTAAATGGATGTTGCCGATACAGGTGACCCCAGCAGCCTCGCTCCCAAACCCACTGCCAACACAATCACGTCACTGCAGTCTAACCCAACTTCATCCGTATCTGTCTCCATCCGAACGCATACGGACACAACGCATTGCCCAACGCAACGACAACAGATCACAACCACAACGAAAGTTTACACTTACCTTCAGAGAAAATCGCCCAGCAAAAAAAAAAGGTAAATAAATATATATATCGCGATGAGTCTCAATGCAAAACTCAATAAGTTGACTTTCTCTCAACTTGCAGAACAACTCTTGATTCTGTTGCATGCAGCCAACGCAGCAGCCTATATATCCCACCACTTGGATTTGTGCAATGACTGTGTAGGTGTTTAATTATCTGCTGGTAGCCAATCACGTTGCTCTGATGCTACGCTAGGCCAATGGGACTCCTCCCTCTGAGCCTATCTGGCTAATAAGGATATGGCTTTTGTACTGACGTCATTCCTCAGTCACTAAGTGCTTCATTCACAAAATCTACCAGTCATTTGGACCCTTTGGACCCTCTTTTTGCAATGATGTCATTGATTAAAAAGGATGCTAAGCAAACTAGGCTCCACGGAAAAAACTTGACTAGATATACGTATTTTTACGAACTTTAAAAAAAATCTTACATTTTCATTGCAATGTCTCAAATACCCCACCCCCTCCCTCCACTCTAGTCCAACCACTTTTTTCTAAGTAAGTTCTTGCAGGCGGGGCCATCTGCTGGGTAGGGATGCATACTACACAGTGACGCACGCCTTGGCTCTTCATTCATAATGCTGCTTGGGTAGCACTAACTTCCGCCCCAAAAAGCAACTTGTGTAATCAGCTGGTTATCGATTTCATTAGGAGCGATAGGACTTGCATCGGCAGAAGTTAAACACCCATGCTATTTTGTATAATAAAATAAAAAACCACCATTGAATTGCTTTATATCTGTCTGCTTTATTATATTTTGTGAAGAGCATGATGATCTAAAAGCCCCGTTCCCCTCTCACCACAGGTGCATCACATGTTGTCTGCAGAAAATGAGAGGAACCTCCCTCCAGTGCAACATCAGTCTATATTAAATTAATAAAATGATACCACAGGCAGTCAGTCCAGTAATGATCACTGCTGGCCAGGCCTACTCCCACACACCGGGTAAATGGGCAATCGATGACAGCCTGTGACAAGAGCTGTTTCTCAAACACAATTACACAACTGTTGTCTCAGTGCCCTGTCTTTTAATCAGTTTGCAGTGTGTTTGTGTGCGTTCGTGTGCTGAACCCCCTCACTTGAGAATGCATTTGTTTGAATTGCGTGCATCGCTTTCTGTGTCACTGCATAGTGCAGAAAATGAATGGGCACCCAGTAGCTGTGTGTGTGTGTGAGACTATATGTCAGAGTAAATGAATGGGAGGGGCAGCTTCTCCACATCTGCGTCATAGAGGAACCCCATTAGAGAGGATGAGCCTTTTAGTGCTATTGAGCCACATGGCTCAGCCTTGTCAGACACTAAATCACTGCTGAATAGACAGCTACCGGGTCTCAAGCCACAGCTATGCACTTGCATTGCATTCCACATATCTGCAGTCCTGCACGATTTAAGCAGACTCTGTATCTCCACCAAATATCTCGACTGTTTTATCAAGTCTTGATGTTTATATTGAAGTTTTATTACTGTCTCCTTGTCTATGCTAGATTAACTCTGATTTCAAATTAAATGGATTACCAATTTGGTCATTGATGATAACGAAAACTTTAATTGAGCTAAAAAATAAAAGGTTTTTATCATATAATAATCTAACATGTCAACCCAAGTATTTAGATTTAGCTTATGAACGGTCTGATTTTTTAATGATGTTGACCTGTAGTTTCCTTTGCTCTCTTGAGGTCTTTCCATTTTTCTTTTTTGTTTGTTTAAAATGTAATTTTAACTATTTTTTTTGTTCAGTTTTTGTACCATTTTTAATCAAAAAGTAATTTCCAAAGAGACATTAAATAAAAACTTGGAAGCAATAAATCTAAATAGGCTGGAAAAGTGGGAGGCAAAAGTACACTAATTACTTAAAAGACTTAAAAACAATTCCAACGAAAGCTGAGGAGTAACAGTGTTTCAGGCAAAAATTATATTTTTTTTATGAATTTCTTTTTCTTTCTGGTTTCTTTATCAGGATTTTTAGATTTAGACTTTTTCTTATTTGGAAAATCTAGTAGTTTATGGTTCTTTAATGTTTCCGGTGTAGAATAACTTTATTTTGCACATTGGGAATTTTATTTTACGTCATTCTTAATGAAATTTTGAGGATTTTTGTGTTATCAGAGTTCTTTCTTTTTTTTCTTTAAAGAGAGCACATCAGTCTTGAAACCTTAAAAGAATGCATAGATCACCTGATAGGTGACTGATTTGACAGAGGAATTTTTTTTTTGGTGGTTAAAAATCATTTTTACCTCATGTACTAAATCTCTGGGTCATACACATAACAAGCCATACACGTCAACCATCCAACAATGTTCAATAATACAATATACAATAACAGAATACAGTTGTGTTAAACTACACTGCAAAAACTGAAATCTAAGTAAGATTAAATATGCAAACTCAGGGACACATATGTTTATTTATTTTATGGTAAGATATTTATTCTCACTAATTAGTTTTTTCTTACTTGATACGGGAATTCTTGATGAGCCAAATTTTCTTGTTCTGTTAGCAGATTATTTATCTTCTTTCAAGGAACACTTATCTAATTTTTTCCTTGTTTTAAAACCAAGTTTTTGTAGTGTATAATGTGAATTTATTAATGCAGTTTTATAGTAAAACAAAGTGTAGTTTGCACAGAATTTTAAATGTAAAACGTTCTCTTGACCTTTCATCCTTTTCAAATGGTGCACATTGATCTAGTCCTGCTTGCTTAAAGCGTTTGAACTGTTACATATCCTGCCAGAAATCATGCAATGTGCGATCAAACAGTTGCAGGAGGAGGAAAAGTTACATCTTTCCCCAAGAAAGGAAAATTAGGCGACCCAAAAAGAAAAAGAAAGAGAGGAGAGGAAAAGAACATGAAGTGAAAAGTAGCTTCCTCCTGATTTGCCACAGAAGCTTACCTAGACTGACACAGTTTGAGCTGATATCAGAAGCTCTTAAGATGAATTAATTCCCACCTAGAATTGCTTTTTTAAATGTCTGAGTTATAACACGACCTATGATGTTGGTATGCTTTTGGTATGGTCTGATTTTATATTTTTAAAAAATGGTAATTTTATAATAATGATACAGTTATTAGTTAATTATTTAAACTATGCATCACATGAAAAATAAAGTTTTCATGTCTTGTCATTCACCAGATGTTTTTCTTCTGCCTGCTATTATTTTCAGTGTAGGTGATTGTACAGCAGGTACAATAAAACATGACAAAGGAGCTTTACTGCATCATATCAACAAAATATTTTAGCTACATATTTGTTGTAACACATTCCTAAATATCCCTAATTATAATAATTTTTGCCAATTTAAAGTAATAAATAGTCAGTTTTTTTTTATTAGACTGGAAATAACTGAAAATATTTTTAGCTTGAATTCCTATTAATTTATATATTTGAATTATAAATTCTATATCTGTATGTTTCACTTGTGATTGAGATGAATAAAGGAATTTAAAAAATTTACCCCGTTTATTTAAACTAAACATTCATTACATTTCATTGGGATTTTAAATACAATATTATTCATTATACACAATGATAGTAATACTTTCTCATAATAGAAAATAGAAAATACACTGCTTTCAATAAGTCTCACTATCAGCTGATAAACCTTGTTATAATATTATGTGCTGTTTCAGTTTCAGCTGCAGTGTTGTGGAAGCAGTAGAGGTAGATGGGTTTGCAAAGGAAAGGAAACTGACCTTATGATTGTCAGTCTTTATGAATACAAAATGTCTTATGAGTTGGGGCCTGTACCCCCATAAAGGCTTTTGTCTGCTAACGCCCCTGGTCATACGTTAAGCTTTCATAGGCCATCAATGTCAACATTTCATGAATGTTGATAGTAACGTCGTTAAATATTAACCTTCTCAAAGGTCAGTCTGGCGTCATAACGTTTTGTAACACTTTTCTGGCTATTTTTCAATTTAAATTGTAATGGTTTTATTAATTATATAAATATTACACTTTAATTAGGTACATTACTGAAAACAATGTACAATGTACTATAATAAAACTTTATAAAGTAAGAAAAAATTATAATTAAAGCATCATAAGGCACCCATTTCAATAGTTGAATGTTTTCATTTTGAGTCATAAAGTGTTATAATATATATATATATTTACAAGTTTACAAGTTATCTATCTATCTATCTATCTATCTATCTATCTATCTATCTATCTATCTATCCATCCTTCCATCTGTCCATCCATC
>JBAMIG010000010.1:9511401-9522635 GCA_037177335.1 Kiunga ballochi | reverse complement strand
CTATCTGTCTGTCTGTCTGTCTGTCTGTCTGTCTGTCTGTCTGTCTGTCTGTCTGTCTGTCTGTCTGTCTGTCTGTCACTACCTATCATTATAAATAAAATACTAAGGCTAAGGAAAATTATTTTAGCTTTTGAAACCTAAGAAACAAAATATAGAACAAATAAAAACATTTCTCTGGTTTGTTTTTTTTTTTTTTTATCTTGACAGCATGCATTATGTGTCATATGAAAGCAACGGCACACTTTGTGCATCTTACAGTTCTCACACATCCTTGCATGTAGGCACACACATCTGTATTGCATGTTCCTGTGCATATGCTCATCCCGGTCGCGTGGGTGTTCCTTTTGGTTCCTCTGAATCACACATTACCCCAGGGAGCTGCAAGTACAAGCCACCCAAACTCCCGTAAAGTTTTTCCCCGGTCCCTGAATAAAACTTCAGAGCCGAGTCGATACAGTAACCTTTAAAGCAAGGCCTCCCCTAGCGGAGCTCAACACAGCCACCGTTGTGTAAGTTATTGTTGAGGAGACAAGATGCTGCTGCAATCACTGTATTATTGGATGTGGACAAAAGTGCTATATGCCACGTTCATGACTCACCTAACCTGTGCAGATCAAGGATCCCATGTGGAAATGTAGCAAGAATCTGATACAGGAGTAGTGTTATTGATAGTACTGAAGAAGCCAAGTTGTTCAGCTCATTAGTGGGAGGGAGGTGGAGATATTTTCTGCTGTGGGCTCACACATGCAGAAACTATATTAAAGCAACACCAGGGAGGTGTGTGAACATTATTGCACACTGTAAGACAGTAAAAACTAAGGACAAGCAAAGATATATAAAACATTTCACATTTTTCATGATTCTGTAAAGTTTTTTGGTTTTTTTTTGGAGACTTTTTGTCATTTTTTTATGAATGAAGACACAAAAAACTTACATAAAAATTAAAAAAAAAAACTATAAAGCCAACAGGACCACACAGTAACTGAGTTGGTTATCAAAGCATCGTGGGGTGACCCCACCAGGCACCAACCAGCCAGGGTTGGCAGAGCTCAGTGCCCCCAAGAGCCCGAAAAACACAGGGGGGACAAACGAGGCCATTTTGGTGGCCCGTATCATCACACCCAGAATGATGTACACACCTCCATACATGTGTGTGAGAGAGAGCAGGGGATGAGTCCAGAGATGTAGGACTAGAAAGAGGAGATATTCACTGATTCAGTTATTTAAAAAACAAACCTTTAACATTTTGAATAAAAAATGGCTCCTCTGTGTCTTTATTTTGCTATCTACCTCTATTGTTGTTCCTTAAAAAGAAAGATTTGCTGTCTGCAACCATTTATCAGCTCTAAATCTTGCTCGCCGGTTTCAGAGCACTCCTTTTATTGTTTATTTGTTTGTTTGTTTTGGGGTAAGGGCTTTGTTCCTGCTGCCTAACCTGCAAATTGTGACCGACATGTTAAATCCTTTCAATTTCCTCAACCTCTGCTCTAAGGGCACTACTTTACTTGTTAATGTGGTTTGTTGATTTGTTTACTCATCCTGCTTATCATTTCCTGACCCGCAGATTTATCTTACAACTACTTCTAGGTCACAGCCAGAGGCTTAAATTACTGGTTAGCCATTCACCCACTTCTACTCTGGCTCAACAAAAGCAATGTTAAATACTTAAACATTTGGTGGTTTCCAAGGGATTAGCCGCATAATGAATTATGTCATTGCCCCTTAATGGAAGGGGAACAACATTGGACTTTATTACTAACCAACCACAGCTTGATGTGTTTTAAGGCATGACTCTGACAGGTAGTGTTTTCTGCTCTTTCCACCTACATAGAACAATTAGGCTGGAGTAAGCTCTTTATTGGATATTGATTTTTCAATGTCAGTTTGTTGTTTTGCTTTCAATAAACAAGCTATTAAAATAAGCGTAACAAGCAAAAAAAATGGGACTCTTGGAAAAGGAAGAACAATTTACAATCACTGATTTCAGTACTAAGGGCCACTCAGATAAATTGAGACATCAGTAGGTGGATGAATGATTTGCTGATAAATGAAGGTAATACCTGTCGGTGGAAAGATGAATGAGAATGCTCTTTGTCACAGCTCATTCTTTCTTTGTGACACTAACAGCTTGTCGATATTTACACCCTTGAAAACATCAACTTTACTGGCACATAAAAACTTATTCATGAACTTTCTATACTTGCTTATTTATGGGTATAAGGGAGGGAGGTGGGGTTGCATGTTACTTCCATTAGGCAGTGAGAGGCAGGTTGCAATTTGGACAGATTGACAATCTATTACATCATTTAGATATAAATGCTGATGAACCTGTTTCATTTTGCACATTGTAAAATACATTTACAAGAAATGGTTGAAAGTTGAAGGATGATGGGAGATTTGATTTTTTTTTAAGCTCTACTACATTGATACTAAATCAATGCTGACACATTCCCTTTATTAAGCACATTTTTTAGGGATGGGGTTCATTTAAAAAGGTTATTCTAAATAATTAAAGACAGAAAGCCAAACTGTGTGGCTTCAGTCTAGTCATGCACCAGAAATGATCGCATCCTGCTCTCACTCCAGCTTCAAGCCTGATGCTCCATGAGGACAACAGATGGATTTTAGAGTGAGAAAAAGAGCTAAAGTGAACCTTGTTGGGCGGTCCGTCGCCATCTTGGTAGCGTTATGCATGCAGTCACTTTTTAATTCTACAAAAATGGTCATAGACGTGGAGCTGAGGAGTGGGCTTTCCTGGTGGATGTTTAATGCTTATTAAACTCTAAGCTAGCCTAAGAGCTAACTGAGCTAATGTAACCGGTCAGTTTCTGCGTTGTGCTGGTTAATGAATTACTGAGGCAGATAGTGGTCTTTGGAGGAAGTCTCTGTTTAATCTGAAGGCAATCAAAATAATAAAAACCACAGCATGAACCTGCCCAGTCCAGCTCCTACAAATGAAAGGACAGAATTTCTAATAAGAAAACGTGACCCCAAAGTATCCCTCCACAACCATCAGCATGTTCATTGTCTGATCATTACATATAAGTCTAGAGAAATGTTCTTTTACTAATGATCATAAGCATTTGCTAAAAAAAAAAGAGCATATGGATAATAGGATGGTAATGGATAACAAATTGGCTGAATAAAAAAGCCACCCACCTCTCCAACAGGAAAATTGAACAAAAGGGGAGGAATATGGGGGCTTAAAGAATTTATAGGGAATTCCCAAGAAGAAGAAATCAGGAAGGAGGGGCTTATAACAAAATGTCATCTGCAGTGATTTGGAAGATTCCTTCAGGTTTCCTAATATTTACCTGCATTTTGTGTAATTATAAATTACATTAAACCACTCCTGGTTACACTAACTTTGATCTAACAGCTAACAGGCTAATGGAGGCTAGTGGGCTAAAGCTACTCCTACTGTTAGCTGTCTGAAAATCCTGTTTTCGCTACACTCAACCTTCTTGTTGTGTGTATTGGGTGCCGGTCAACAAAAAGAACACATATAATTATACCAGATTTCAAGATTAAATAGCATCCTAATGGATGTGTTATAATAAAAAAAAATAGCACCGTTTTTTCATAAAGGTAAACTCAAATTAGTAAACGTTAAATAGTAAAATGGCTGCAAACATGTTTATTTCTGCTGTGAAGATTTTTATATATATATATATATATATAGGGTATGTAAGGATTTGCCGCTTGTTCAGAAACAAACATTTAACAATTAATATGCAATTAAAAGGTACAAACTTTAAATGTTTTTGTGCAAACTAGCTATTTTGCATTTTCTCAAGAGTGTAATATTCAGAGTCCAAGAATGCATTTTTCTGTTGTAGTACTTTGTTGTTTTTTCCAGGGAAAACTTTGTTATCATGTTGTCAATAGGATTGTTATTGGAGCTTTTGATTGTGGGGTTTTTGCCAAATAATTAAAACAATTTGCAACCAGCATTTCCACAATACAAAGTCTGGAACATGTATTTATACAGATATATTTTTACAAAGTAATGCTGTTTTGTGATATATTACTGTTTCATATATACTACAAATTAACAATAAGAGGACTAAAAGTGTTGAGACGGTCACATCAGGCTGAGATGATCTATATGGCACTGGTCACCGGTGTGCACTCCCCAGTCAGTTAAGGCCAGTCCTATCCAGATAAATCACTTCCTGGGGGGAAAGGAAGACGAAACAGCACTTAAGTCATTATCCAACTGCAGCCTCCTGTAATGGCTCTCAATCTCCACATCTAATCAGTGGCTTGCCACCACAGAGGAGGCTCGCCACCTGATTAAGTGGAAGTTCAAGTGGTAGAAGTGGTGTCACTTTATGGTTTTACATCTGGGAGAACAAGAATAGTGTTTAACCACCTGGAGCACTGTGTTCATTGGGATTACCTTTAACTGGTTAGAGAGAAAGATGTTCAAGTAGGTCATGAGCATGTTGCTGTGTTTAACTGTTACAACAAGTGGCTGAGTGAGAGTCCGGCCGACATTTAGGGACAGGTCATTAGTAAAGGATGCATGTAAAATGTCAAGGATGTGAGCAAGAGGTTTTGCACTTCCAGCTGTTTGCTGTTCGACCCCAGACATTAAGCTGATTGCATTAAATTATTGTAACCTTAAAGCATCAATCAGAGCCTTCAGCATTGTAGCGTGGGCGGTTTGTTGACCCCTTGGCTGTGACTGACTCGCTGTTTGAACCCTTGCTTGTATCTATGCATTTATTCAGGGCAAAAGAACAAAGAGAAAGAGACCGCTCAGCAATCAATAGCCAGACATTTACAAATGCTGTGGACGTTCAAAGCAACACAAAGGAGAGTCTGGGCTTCCGAAAAGCGCCCGTCATAGCACTTTATCGTGATTACGCAATAATGAAGTGAGCAGACTCATGGAAATGTGGTGAAATTAGATTTTACTGTGCAAAGATTACGCTCGCCAGCCAGACTATATAACACACAGTGGCGATCATTCAATAATTCATTTGATCCTACGTTTTCTAGTGAAAGGCGAGACCTGGGTGCTGAGGCAAAAACAGGTTTTTCGCTTTTAGGACATTACAGATTATATCTGCAGCCAAACACCACCACTCAACAACTGTGTTAAAAATTCTACAACAAAAAGTGGAAGAAAGCAATCTTCCAAGTGAATACTTCGCTGATTAACGGTCCATTCTCCCAACCTCTCCTAAAGAGCAATTTACTATACAAAACTTGGAAATTTTATCCATCTTTTCCAAATTTAAAATCACCAAAACCTCTTAAACTACTGGCAGGATTTTGCTGAACAGACATTTTGTCTGAATTATTCTGGGAAGGTAAACGTACTGGGTATTATATATATTATATACACCTATGAAACAGAGAGCTTGATAGCACTATGACTGTAAGTAACCTGGTAACTTTGCCAGGGAGCCTATGTAAAAATGAGCTGAAATTCAAACCCAATTCTACGACACTTGTAGGGGGATGATTTGTAGATCAGTATATCAGGACATTAAGACAACCGCGGTTCACTTACACAACTAGAAAGCATACCACGACTGCCCTTTATAAGCCTCCAATACCTTTTGATATATTGAGTAATGGAAGCATTAGTTTTGCATGAATACTCTGATGCACCTTTTGCAGAGTGACTCAGGCTGGTGCCCTGTCAAAAGCTGGGCAGAGGCAAGCAGTTTCTCTGAAGTATCTTAAGGAAACTTGGCTCTTGTCTTTGGAGTCATTTCAGATTCAATCACACTTGATCAACTTGGACTGCATCCGGTGGTATTTATAGAAAGTTAAACGTTATGCGGTTATAAAGCCTGGCTGAGACCCAGGAGCATGCCATTATTTCTGCCTCTGCAGCAAAGCTGCGAGTTGAAAATTCCTGGCTCTCTAAGAAGCTCAGAAATGCTCAAGTTAGTAAAACTCTGAAAAAGATCTGTGTCCAAGCCAAATAATATGTACTTGAAGTTTTTTAATGTTTCATCCGAAGGTTATGCTGTGTTCTGTGCAGTATTGCCAACTCGGTGACAGGAGTCCAGCGATTGATCCGTGGAAAAGCCTATCCCAGCAGCCCATTACCTTTTCACTTTTTATAAATGTTATTTCATGTACCCACTGCTCCCCGTCACCAAAGAGTACTCATCATCCTTTGGAGAGTCTGTTCTACTTTTCTGAGGTAAATATCCCAATTGTGGACCATCAAATTCCTGACCCATGAACCTACTTTTCCATGTTATGTCACACTTCTCTTGATGTAATCGAGTCCAAGGCTTAATGATTCAGCCGGCATGACAATGAAATTAATAAGGTGTGCTCAGCTATTGCACTGTTATTTTCTCCTCAGTTGGATAACTCAGTTAGATCGTTTTCCCAATCAGTCAAAAGCATTTAAAAGCACCCTTCACTCATAAAAGGCTGTTATTGTGACATGATAGATCCTAAAGCACAAGAGGCCATTAAGGGAGTTTAATGAATAGATTAGCTTGAGCAGTCAGGTCGTTCCAGAGCAACACTTCATCACACGCCCACTAAGACTTCAACTCATGCCATAGCTCTTTGCTTCACTCTAAGAAGAATAAATAAAATTCTCTCCAGTTTAGCCAACTGGAGCAGTTAGCTGCAGGAAGGCTACGCATAGATAAATGTGAATGTGTTTACCTTCTCTCTACAATGATCTGAGATAACTTGTTGTTATGGTCAGTCGTTGCTGAGTGAATTTCCAAAACCAAAAGTCAAAAAGCGTAAATATCAAATTGAGCTAACCTTTCCCTATGAAGCAGATTTACTCTGTGTGTGTTTGCTGGAGTTCTTTTCATCTCTACTATTGATTAATTAGCCTTCATGTCTGGATGTGCTCTCATGCTTGCTCTGCTGTTATGAACAATGCAAAATTACATAAAGTCAGGTTAAATTCCATCATCCCATCCCACATATATATATATATATATATATATAATGTATATTTAAGATTCAACATCAAGTAAGACTTGGTACCAAAGATGCTAATTTTGCATATAAGTGACATTTCTTAACTCATACTATTTTTTGCAGCCTGACTTGCAGGATTTTGTGACTTGTTGTGAACAAATCAGCCCACAGAAACTCTTCATTTATGTAATAAATTTCTCTGTTCCTGCAACATATGTAAGCCGTTATACTTTCCAAACCATCTGTGCTACAGAAAAAAATATCACATTTGTAATATGACAAGGAAATAGTTGCTTGAATCACCATAAAATGTATGAGGTGCAGTTTTGAGTCATTTTTTTTAGGTATAAATACAATCCTTCTCCGTAGCTATAAGCTGTTTTCCTTGTCAGCTGTATTACACGGGATTCCACTTTATTGATCAAAATAATAACTGGAATTAATAACATGTTTAAATTAACACACTGCAAAAATAGAAAACTAAGTAAGAATAAACTTTAAATTAAGGACATGTATATATTTTTTACTTAATTTGGGAATTCTTGACAAGCTAAATTTTTTTGTTCTGTTAGTAGATAATGTATCTTAATTCATGGAATATTTACCTAATTTTAGTCATTTTCCCTTGTTTTTTAATGCCAAGTTTTTGTAGTGCACAGTCTCTATTGACACTGGCAGATATTCTTTCAATCACATTCCTTTGTCTTTTTGTTGCTCAATGGTGTTCAGCCCAAATCAACACATGTGAATGGTGTGCAACAAAAATAATAAATAATCCAAAAGCATGTAAGGTAAGTTCTCATGAGTGAGCTACCCATGACTCAGAAATCAGACTCTTGGTTCACACAGGAAATCTGGAGAGAAAGACATATTTATCCTGAAATATCTGATCAGGAGTGTGGACAAAAGTATGGCTCACAATGAAACCAAGCTAAAATGAGGGGAAATGGCTTCCTTATGTTCTTGCTGCCGTCAGATTGGAGTCATCGCAGAAACAGACTCGCAGTATCCGCAGCTCAAAGCACTCAAGAGATCTGAGTTGATTTGTGGCACGAGACAAACGGCTTTCTCATCTCCAAAAGTGACCAACGCATCAGTTTTCTTCCAAAGCTGCAGTTTAGATGAGCAAATTAAATTAAATCTTTAATATTCCCTGGAGAGCCAAAAATGATTTGATGTCTCTGATTGTAGACTTGATAATAGACGAGAAAAGAACAGCTCTGGTGCGTTAGACTCTGTCTTTACTACATTTTTACAGTACATGGCTGCAATTTCCTGGTCTCCATTGTGATGAAGAGAAACATTTCCGTTGATAAATAGCTGATAGAGATGGAGCTGTTATCAGTTTGCCTATAAGAACGCTCTGTGTTTGACTGAAACTCAAAGGAAAAACGTTTGGCTTAAGGGGTGGCAATTTAGAGGCTGTTCTCTAATATGGTGACCATTTAGAGCACCCAGAGTTGTCAGACTCAATTTTTTTATTAAGGACGGTCTTCACAATTTATATGCATCAAGGCTAAGTGAGCAAGAACGGATATATCAAGACTATTTGTCTCAATCCAAGACAATATTGAAGTTGTACTTAAACGAGGTGCGAGAAGAGAGTTTTAATGAATATTGCTGTTTGCATGTTATCGAATGCAGCCAGGCTCACATCCTCATACACAACTATCTAAAAGCTGAAACCAGGCTGCTCACAACAACCGTGCAGGTTAGACTCTCCTGTGTTTACTCATGTTTACAACAGGACTGTTTTTCTTTCTACAGCTGCCTTCCGAAGCTGCACTGAACTGCCAGAGGTGACAGATGAGGTGTGACAGCATCAGCAATGTGATCTTTGAAAATAAGCAGAATCCAAACGATTTTTTTGTAGAAAAAAAAAAGCAAGAAAAGCTCGTTGTAAGCAAAGCTGGTTAAAAAAGTGTTCATTTTTCTGTAGCAATCATTGAGGGAAGGAATATTCAGGACCACATAATGTTTATACGGGCAACATATTCTACAGCTTTTGATGATTCTTTGTGCCAAATGTGTGCATATTCAGCAAAAATTAATGCAACAATGCCTTTAACATGTCTGTGTTTTGCTGTATAGTGGAAGCTCTAGGAAATTTACCCTCTCACAACAGCAATGCTGCAAATCAGAACCATTTAGTAATTAGCTTTTTGATATGTTTATTATAACCTATAGTATTTTATAGTGTAATTTAAGCTCTTTGAGAGCTTAAAAACATAAATAAAAGTAATATTTTCTTACATGTTGTGGGAATTTACATAACATAAACCAGTTTGTAGCATCTCTTTTTCTTGTTCTGGAAGAGCTTTTAGAAGTTTTCTCTCTTCATAGTGGTGAGATGAATCAGAACATTAAAATGATTCATTCTGATATACAGACTGGTGTGGCTGCATTTCCTGGTATTAAAACCATAAAAACAATGAATAGGAAAAGCCTAATCACTCTTCATGTAATAAGTGAAGTAAACTTGAACAAGGCCTGCATTTCTCTCTTGTGGTAAGATGTATTTCTCCACTGTGATCTGAATGACTCACAGGCGAGCATTAAGTCGTGCACGGCTTCGTGACGTCAGACGCTTCTGTGCCGTAGCTTATCTACTTTTCAAGTCAGAAAGAGCCTCTTCAGCCTTTTGCCACCAAAATGCTGCATAAGCGCCTTCGTCAACACCAGGAACATGTTGGGAGCCAACTGGATCTCTGCAAGGCGCCCTCCTCGCCTCTTCTCTCACTCATATGCTTTGGCTTTCAACTGAAGGAAATATTCAGTCAATGACGACATGCAGCATTTAGACCTATAAAACTTATCCGTGGGAGGGGGTGAGATGGCTTTCCTCTGTTTGCTGTGCGGCTGCTGACCTCTGACCTGAGTTGTTATAGGACAACTTCAAGCTTAATGCAACCTTGGCAGAGAGCCACCACCTTTCCCACCCATTAGTTCAGTCATTTTCCAAGCCGAAATGCATCCCTAACCCGCATTTAGCAGCAAAGAAGGGTTTTTTTGTCATTTTGCATGTTGCAAATGCACCATAGGTGTAAGATAAGTACGGGGTTGTGCTGTTACATAGAAAAAACAGCATGGAAACTCTGTGGTCGTGCAATTAAAACATACTGAAAACCATGAATGGAAAGTGAAATGGGCGCGCACACGCTCTCTTCTACTCCTTAAAACATCATCTTCCTCACCAGCATCACGTGTGGATCCACAGTGTGGCTTGGACCCATCACACAGTGACTCAGGCTGCTCGCCATTTGAAAAATTAAACCAGAGAGAGAGAGAGAGAGAGAAAGGGGGAAAGAGGGGGTGTTTGGCAGAGTTAAATGAGCCCCCCCCCCCCCGAAGATTAAAAAAAAAAAAAAAAACATGCTGAGCTCAGCAGAACTTCTACAATCTCAATCACAGAGGAGGAGGTTGGAGCGCTGATGTAATGGTTGCCGCCGTGCTGCCGCTGCCTTGGCAGAGGAGGAGAGCTTGTCAGCACAGTCCCACTAATTCACCCCCCCTTCTTTTCTTCCTCTCCTTCCTCCCCCATCCTGGATCAAGGGTACATCAGATATCATTACCAGAGAGAAGAAAAAAAAAATAAATAAATAAAAAAATATATATATATATATATATATATGTATGTATATGTGTGTATGTATGTATGTATGTGTGTGTGTGTGTGTGTGTGTGTGTGTGTGTGTGTGTGTGTGTGTGTGCGTGCGTGTGTGTGTGTGTGTAAAAATCCAACCTGTGCCCAAATGAAACAAACAGACATGAGGCTTTGGACATAAGCATGAATGAGGCCATTTGTGGGCAATTCTCTGAGTGCAAAGACAGATGGGGGGGAGAGGATTTGGAGGTTTTCTCAACTGAAAGACTTTGGTTCCCAGAACATTGATTTTTACTTGATGGAATGGTCCCAGAATATATTAGTTATCATGTGGTTTGCCAAGAAACATAAAGCATTAGTTTTCATTCCCAACATTGTTTAAATATCCGCTTTCTTTAGGCAACCTATGCAATATGTTTTCAGGTTTAATCAGCGTACCCTAGACTTTACATTATACCCTAACCTTTGGAAAATCTCTCTACAACTTTCCAGTGAGATTCTCTAAGTATGAGGAAATTTTATATATATTTTTTATTTTCAACCCAACAAGATGACGAGGCTGCTTCCGTCAAAATAAAGGTATAAATGAAGGTTTGGAAAGCAGCTGTTTGATTTTAAGGGTCACAAAAGCGGAAAGGCATACATTTTCAGACAAAAATATTGATGTCTTGATCAGGTAGAGCAAGGAATGTATTTTTTATGTATTTTA
>JBAMIG010000010.1:9462541-9478143 GCA_037177335.1 Kiunga ballochi | reverse complement strand
GTGGTTTCTCTCCGGGTACTCCGGCTTCCTCCCACAGTCCAAAGGCATGCACCTTGGGGATAGGTTGATTGCAGACTCTAAATTACCATAGGAGTGAGTGTGTGTGGTTGTTTGTCTCTCTCTGTTTGCCCTGTGATGGACCAACAACCTGTCCAAGGAGTACCCCGCCTCTCGCCCGCGACCGCTTTTGGGATTAAGTGGTAGAAAATGAATGGATGGATGGATGTTGGATAAACAGTCACATCATCAGCATATGCTCAAATTAAAACAATGGAGATGATAGAAATGCAAGAGTGTCAAATAAGCACTGCTACAAACCAAGGAATTTAGAATACTGTTCATTTCTACATGGTCCATGGTTTACAGGAGCAGAAGATCACCACCAGTGCCACTCTTTTCATCTAAGATCAGAAAATTGAGGTTACAATTCTTTTGGACCTACTAGAGATGGACAACAGAAGATGGAAAAATGTAACCTGCCGATTAGTCTCCATTTTACCTGCAACATTTCGATGGAAGGGTCAAAAATTGGTGTAAACAGCATGAAAACATGTCTCTTTCCTGCCAGTTCAGGCTGTGGTGTAATGCTGTGGGGGATAATGTCTTGGTACATTTCAGATTTCTTACTACTAACAGACAATGTTTAAAAACCACAGCCTTACTAAGTATTGTTGCAGACCATGTCCTGTCTCAAAGGTACACAGTATTTAAGAATTCCTGACATCTAGTGGCAAAGATGAACATAGAAATGACCTGATATGCCAAGGATGGTTGTGAATGGGTATTGTCTGTCAGGGGCTGAAGTTCTTTCAACCAAACATGTTTTATATAGGAGTGGATCCAGTGGTCTGAGGTGTACAGCCATCTTTTTACATCTGCTTTTTAAGCCAGTTGGTTCTAGAGTACTATTGGGTGTGCAGGGATCAATCCTCATCCTCAAGGCCTCTTGCTGATTTTCAATGTTTCCCTACTTCAAAACATCTGAACCAATCTGATGAATCAGTAGCAGACTTGTGTAAGCCTTGTCAGGGATCCATTAGATTAAAATAAGGTGTAACAGGGAAATACTTCATACAAGCTGGGTAGCATCCATTAAACAAAGCCGACACTATACTGTTTTAAAGCTGAGGGGGTTCTCACTTCACACTGTAAAGTGTTGCTCCAATCAGAGACGTTGCAGTAAATATACTGTCACAAATACAAAGGCTGGCATGTATGTGGACCTATGATAAGTGCATATAAATGGTTTCTTGTAAGAGAACAAAAACATTACATCTATTTTACTAAAGGGATTAAATACACATAAAAATAAAGTTTTTAATGATAC
This sequence comes from Kiunga ballochi, assembly GCA_037177335.1. NCBI lineage: Eukaryota > Metazoa > Chordata > Actinopteri > Atheriniformes > Pseudomugilidae > Kiunga > Kiunga ballochi. The sequence continues at coordinate 9,476,816 of JBAMIG010000010.1, read as the reverse complement.
ATTGATTGATTTAGCCACATGCTTCAAAGTGTTTTGTTGAGCCAGTTTTAAAATGCTATGTGAGGTTTACACGTTTTCTTCATGCCTGCATGGGATATACTGGCTTCTCCTCATAGTCAAAAAGCAACACATCAGACGCAGGATTGTTCATGTCTGATTTGTGCCTAATAGCCTCCACAATAGTCATGCTAGTTATTTAATAACGGAGCAGTTCTGTTAACCTATATTCATACCAATTTATACAAAGTCTGTTTAAGCTGTGTGAAATGCTTTCTATTGCGCTAGGTAAGGTGAATATCTATGCAAGCCACCTTACTTAGTTCAGCTACAGGAGCCAAACACATATTGCAGTTCTGACCAATCAACCCAATCTTTAATTGTTGCTTACTTTTGTAGTCAAGACTACTGAGATGAAAAGGGAGTAAAGTGGACAAACTGTTCCTGTTGGAACATGCATCCATTTCTCTGCAGAGAAGGTTTGAGTCTTTGGAAACCAGCCAGTCCCCTGTCAGTGTGTCTAAGCTGCTGAGGTTTAGATTGGAGTGGGGATGTGCTCACCAGCTGTGAGATTAAGGGAGACTGATCGATGGCCTTTGTGATTGGCTCTCAGGGTGTCCCAGTAGCATCCAATCCCCTCTGTTTGGAAGGTTGTCCTCGGCTGAGCCAAAAGCAATTCTTCCTCCACATAGGGGCCAAATAAGATCACTGACCTGAAGCTATGAGGCCACGCCCGGAGCCTCCGTCTCCATCCACCATTTCTCTGGATAAGATGCTACAGACAGAAGAGAAGATGGGGGAGACATGAAGGGATGGAACCAAATTGGAGTTTACACAAAGCGCATGTTACAACACCACACAAATTCTCTCTTTATGTATTTTTACTTATTCTGCAGTTTCCTGACATGTTTGTTATTAAATCCTAATGCATGTCTCTGCAGCTTTTAGCCGTCAGTCATACTCAGCAGGACGCTCTCTGATGTGTTTGGAGCTCAGCTGTTACAGCTGCTCCTGCCAACTGCAGGTTTTCTTCTGAGTTTTCAAAGCAATCCGCTTGCTGTTGGAAATGTGAATGCATGCACAACGAACTGCACAACTTTTTTTCAGAAGACTCAAAAGGAAAGTGATGAGTGAAAATGCCGATGGGTTTAAATGTTTATGTTGAAGCAACTTCTGACATTGTGTAAGCGCATAATGGAGATGAATAATACTTGATGTGAGGGAACGCTTGCTAAATTCCTGCAGAGGTTTCGTTTTTGTTTATCACCTGTGCTGTGATAATGATGAAGAGCATGATCCCAATCGCAAGTCATTCCCAATAGACTGTTAAATAGTCCAACTTCACAGCAGAAATAAACATATTTACACCTGGTTTGAAAAATCTGTCAATCCATTTTCTGCCGCTTATCCGAGGTCGGGTTGCGGGGGCAGCAGCTCTCTCCAGCTACATTCAGCACCTCATCTGGGGGGACCCTGAGGCATTCCCAGGCCAACCACCAGATGTAATCAGTCCGGCGTGTCCTGGGTCTTCCCCGGGGCCTCTTCCCACAGGGACGTGCCCGGAACACCTCACCAGGGAGGCGTCCAGGAGGCATCCTAACCAGATGCCCCAGCCACCTCATCTGGCTCCTCTTGATACGGAGGAGCAGCGGCTCTACTCTGAGTCCCTCCTGGATGGCTGAGCTTCTCCCCTTATCTCAAAGGGAGACACCGGCCACCCTGCTGAGGAAACTCATTTTGGCCGCCTGTATCTGGGATCTTGTTCTTTCGGTCACGATCCACAGCTCGAGACCAAGGGTGAGGATGGGGACATAGAGCGAGTGGTAAATCTTCACCACAACAGACTGGTGCAGCGTCCGCATTACTGCAGACGCAGCACCGATCCACCTGTTGATCTCACACTCCATTTAGTCTCATTGTCGCCACCCACGTGAGCATTGAAGTCACCCAGGAGGACGAGGGAGTCCCCTGTGGGAGCGCTCTCTAGCACTCCTGCAGCTGGTGAGACCATGGGAAGGGGACCCATGTAGCTCCTTCGGGCTGAGCCCGACCGGACCCCATGGGCAAAGGCCCGGCCACCAGACGCTCGTCCTCGTGCTCCATCTCCAGGCCTGGCTCCAGAGGGGGTCACCCGGTGACCCGCGTCCGGGCAATGGAGCCGTCTGTTCAACGTTCTTTTTCTTCATAGAGGTCATTCTGAGTTAGAAAAAAATGTATCTTAAATTTACGTTAATGACATCTGTAATGGTGGTGAATATCCATTTAGATATTATTTAATCTTGAAATTTGGGATAATTAATGACAACTGATTTGTGCATGAATGTGTGTGTGTGTTTTGTGCTTTGTTTCTTCTTGGTGTGTAAAGACTTTGACAAGACAATTCAATTCGCCGTTTATTTGTAAAGGGCCACTTCATGACAGTGTCCTCTCAGAGCGCTTCACAAACATCTGTTTAAGCCAATTCATATTTTAGTAGTCTAACTAAGGAAAACCAAAAAAATGCTTTGAATCTTAACTTCGATCCAATCTCCCAGCAGAGCACGAGGCGACAGTTGGGAGGAAAACTCCCTTTAAACAGGAAGACAAAACCTCCAGCAGAACCCGGCTAAGTGAGGAAAGCCTCGACTGGGGTGGAGAGGACAGGAAAGATTAACACACACTGCAGCTTTTATCCAGAAAGATCTGTAGAAAAAGAAGAATCATGTTAATTATAATAATAGTCCATCCCACCCCCGTCCAGCTCCACTTCTACTTTTTTTCAATAATGATCCCGTAACGCTACCAAGATGGCAATGGTGAGAACAGCCATCGGGTTTCACTTTTTTAAAAATTCATATTGGGCTTCAGAAACCTACAGGAGACATCATGGATGCTTCACCCATCATTTTACACTGTATATGATATAAATACTCATTGTGGAGTCATTAGAATAAAATAAGCATCTGTAAATCAGAAGAAAATCCAAATTGCTAATAATCCCTCCCTCAATCCAGCAATATAAATTGCTTTCATTACAGTTTCAAGCTGTAAGGGGTGTAAAATGGCTTATAACGAAATTAAAATGATAAATTAACAAACTAACAAAAATGTCAGGCTTAAACCAGCGACCTTGCTGTGAGGCCACAGTGCTAACCAACTGCATGCAATGAGGAATTACTTTTCCTTATCTGTTTTCCACATTCCACGTTTTTAGCCTTTTACTTTATCAGATTTTCTGAGTGTCGTTTGTTTTAAATGTCTGTTTTGACTGTTGCTTGATACAGTGCCCTTAGTTGTGCAGGAGCAAATTGTTGCTGGAATAAATCTCAGAATGTGTGTTTTATAACTTTGTCGTATTTAAGAGAGAAACCTTTTTTTTATTTAAATGGGATTTTAGGAAATAAATATTTTGAGCTGTTTTATAGTGTAATGTGTGGTTATTTTCCATTTGTATGGTCGTTCTGCATCCGTGCAGAAATTTTTTTTTAGCAAATAAATGATGCAGGTCGCCATGTTTTCTGCTATTTTTTTTAAATGGCTTTGCATTTCTTTGTAAAAAAATAATTTATGAAGTACTTCTGTACTTTCCTTTTGTTTAGTCCCTTTTTATTATTTCCTTACTGTGTTGTTTCTTTTTCTCTGTGGTCATTTTATGTCCTAATATTTGTGCCCTTATTATTGTATAGTCATTTTAAAGCTTTTCATGTTGTTTCATTTGATATTTATTGACCCAACTGCTTTATTCTCTCTTTTTTGGGTTATTTTTTATCTTATATATTCAGCCTCGTTGTCTCTTTGTGTTCTTTGCAGTCACTTCAGAGCAACTCAATCACAGAGTACTCTTGAGCCAGTGCATGCCTGTGGATTCCCATAATTAGAAATCAAAGTGAAATTCCTTGCATGCCTGTCTAAACAGAACTGGCCAATATATCTGTTTCCAATCTAGATTTTTCAGATATTTTGGCATAGCTCCATTAAATCCACCAGAAGTATTTTCAGCAAAGCACCCTGACCAGTAAATATGGAAAGGATTGCGGCCATTTTTGGTATATTGCAGGAGCAGGACATCATAAAAGGAAAGAGAAGCAAGCCCACTGTGAATGTTTGGATACCTGTGCTGCCATCTAGTGGAAAGATGTGGTGTAGCTGCTTTGTTTTTAAAACATTATGGTGCATTTTTCATTTCTCCTGCACACAGGAAATACGTTTAACTGCCTGTGGGAAAAAAGGCTCTGTATGGTCTTTTAATTAAAGTTAAGCTCCAAGGATTAATGCTGCTCCTCCAAAAAACTAAAACAGTTGTTTTATTACACAATGTTTAATTTTAATTTTCTCCAGACCAACCAGTGTTTTTACAGCATTTACAAAAAGAACATTAATTTACCAAATGCTGCACATGCAAGCTTTTTCATCAAGATGTGCAGCACGTTCTGGTTACATAACTGGATCAGAGACAAAAAACAGTACAATAGGAGTTCATGTCCTTAACCGGTGGGTATAAGCTGTATGTTATTTTGGGTTTATATTCAAGATGTAGCTTTTTTTTTTATATAACATTCATCAGAGAATATATTCAAATGCATAAAGTAGTTTACACAAAAGAGTTAGAAAAAAACGGCAATCCCACCAGAATATTATAATGATTGAAAAGTTCAACAACTCATACAATAAGTCTGTCAATGTTCAAAATTAAAGTCAGTGCATGAAAGGGAATACACATCATTAGCTCCACATGGTGAACATTTACCTTATCGGCCAAGAAACCAAATTGTGAGAGCATTAAGATGGGAGAGTTTACAGGAAAGTAAAGAGCTATTCAAGATGGAAAGGTGAGCACTCCTGACTTGGACCACTGTGGAGTGTTATTTTAGCAGCTGCTCCAGCAAGCAGGGGGGACACGGCACAAAATCAGCTTACGTGGACAGAGTGCAAAAGGAGAACAGCTGCTGAAAACATAGCAGGAAAACCTAAGGTTTTCACAAAACACGAAGAGCTAAGATCAGCTGAGAGCAACAAGAGTAGCAGCTCAGTATTTATCAGGGTAAAATATCACCATCACTGGTTTTACTCACTTTGTTACAGTCACATCTTAAAAATAAAATTTTCCCTTGAATATTTAGTGAGGAATACTGTCATAATTTACCTTGGAATTAGACTAAAGACAAGTAAAGATGTATCAAATTAGCAGGACTTATTGATATTGAATGAGGATGTATTCAGTTTTCTACAATCAAACCCAGGATACATATTACAGTCTGGTGTTATTACATTACTGGTGTTATAATAATAAAAAAAAACAGTTGATTCTGCTCACATTTAGAAAAAGGAAAGACATTTCCTGGACATATTCTCACTACTCCTAAGAACCAAGTCTGCACAAAGGGCAAACAAAAACATTAGCAGATACTCTTACTATTATCTGTATTTTACATTCAGGAGACTTATAACCAGGAGTAAGCAGATCTGCTGGCCAGACTGTGACCCTTTCATCATCATCATCATCATCATCATCATCATCAGCAACTCCTCAATCATATCACTTTGTGATATTTCAAGTTGAACTGACAAACACGCTGATTACAGCTAATCAAAACCTTTGTTTTGTTTTAGGTTGTGTAACGATGATTAAAGAATACTGCAGCAAAAAAACTCTTCAGATCATGTATGACGCTTGAAATACCCCCCAAAATGTTTGATTGTGTAGTTTTCACCTGCTCTGATGTTAAACTTCAGCAATTATTTGCTTCAATTGACCATACATACAATCATACAAGAGATAATATAGAACTTTTTTTTTTGTGAAACATCTACTGTTTTTTTATGGTACAGTTTTTCTCAAGCATTTTTTTTTCTTTTTTTTTGTCTTTGGCATGTGTGTGCCAAGAACAGAAAATAACAGAACGCATGGGGAAATCAGTGTGCGGTTGCAAATCTTTTATGTAAAGAAAATGCTGCGGTTTCAAAACATAATTGGTTAATACTCATTAGGGAAATGTCTGAATGAAACTTTTATAAAGCAACAATAGTTCATGCTTCCCAGCCTGGATGCTGCAGCAATAGTTAACAATAACCTCCTTTGTTTGGACCAACAATGTAATTAGCATTTGCTGAAATACTTATTATAACCTAAGGCAGATCAAATGTGAAACCAGACCAAGAAAAATGTCCAAAGGTTGATATCATTGCTTTTAAACGTTGTTGCAGGAAACCCACAGATAGTTGCCACACCTTTCATGCATACTTTATCACATATGCTGTTAGATGTGCAAGCTAGCTCTTCACAGTCTAGTTATTTGCAGCTGTTTATTAACTAATAAACTCTCTGCGGCTCTTACATAGACTATTTTAGTTGACATCCTCTATCTTTCTATCATTCCTCTCATACACATTCAATGAGATGACATGTTGCTAAAATGAGTCTGTTGCTTTGCTATGCTAGCCTGGCTTGCACTAAACTGCTGAGAACAATGCAATGTATTGACGCAGGCTGCGATTGCATAAACCTATTCAGTGTTGGTTTCACCCATTGTCAAAGGTGCAGTTATACGCTCTCATGGCTTTTGCTACCACTGCTACGCTGATGACACTCAGCTTTTCCTCTCTTTCCCATCTGACAACACAACCGCCTCAATGAGAATATCAGCATGTCTTACTGATATCTGATATGGATGAAGCTCGCCACCTCCAAAACTGAGTTCCTAGACTGTACAGCTAATCCTTCCTTATCTCCACCAATAAGGGTGAACTTTGACTCTATCACACTGGTGCCTACATCTGTTGCTCAGAATCTAAATGTCATGATGGACGACCAGTTGACCTTTAAAGTCCATGTTGCCTCAGTTGCCCGTACTTGGCGTTTTGCTCTGTACAACATCAGGAGGATTAGATCCTTCCTGACAGAACACACCACACAGCTTTTGGTCCAGGCTTTAGTCATCTTACACATTGACTAATGCAACTCCTTACTAGCAGGCCCGCCCGCATGCTGGGTAAAACCTCTGCAGATGATTCAGAATGCAGCAGCAAGTTTGGCTTTTATTCAGCCAAAAAGAGCTCACGTCACTCCGCTGCTAAACAAGCTCCACTGGTTTCCAGTTGCAGCATCAAATTCAAAGCTTTGCTTCTGGCTTACAAAACACTAACTCACACAGCTCCTGTCTACTTTGACTCTATCATCCAGAGTTACACTCCCTCTCGGCAGCTACGCTCAACCAATGAAAGACACCTTGCGTTACCACCAATACGTGGGGCTAAATCACTCTTCTCCTCTGTTGTTCCTCAGTGGTGGAACAAACTGCCAAACTCTTTTCGGTCTGCAGAGTCCTTGTCTATTTTTAAGAACAAGCTAAAGACTCAGCTGTTCAAGATGCATTTTAGCACTTAGCTTAACATTCATATTTGACTTAAATCTATCCAGCTCTTTGCCACAAGACAGCACTGATGATATTGGGAAACAAATGGAAAATATCTAGACAAATAAATTGCCTCCAGCACTTCAGGACAACACGTGTGTTCTACAGGACAACACCTGTGTTCTACAGGACAACACCTGTGTCCTACAGGACAACACCTGTGTACTACAGGACAACACCTGTGTACTACAGGACAACACCTGTGTACTACAGGACAACACCTGTGTTCTACAGGACAACACCTGTGTACTACAGGACAACACCTGTGTACTACAGGACAACACCTGTGTACTACAGGACAACACCTGTGTACTACCAGACTTGCAGCAGTCTGGCACTTATCTATGCTGTTCCCTGTTGTTTGATTTCTTCCTTGTGTTGCTTTATTCTCTGATGTAAATCACTTTGGATAAAAGTGTCTGATAAATGCCTGTAGAATAGAATAAAATAGAAAAGGTCAATACATTAAATGTGGGTGAATGTGGTATAAGTGATAAGCTATTTTGCTACCAGAAGACTTAGCATATAGCATTGCATTATATAAAGCTAGCTATTTGTAATATGGAGTAGAGCAAGAATTTGAATAAAATATTAAAATTTAAAAATATTATATACCACTTTAAACAAAGATTGGGTTTTAATTATGTATTTTCTGTTAAACCTACATTATTCCTGCAATAATGTTTTCTGTAGATTTTTCTGCTGCTTTTACAAAAACTGCAGCGAATCCAGTTTTCCTTAAAGTGCTAATATAAACCATTTAAAATCTTTGTTAACGTCACAATTTACCTGTGCAAAAGCAAATTAATCAAACATAACTACAGCTTTGTAGGGGGAAGGATAAATGGAAAATTGCCACCACAGAACTGGTGATCTTTACTTCTTACTTTGGTACGTGTTTAAAATAGTAGGTAAGGATTAGAAGCATCAAAGCTTGGTGTTAGAATATGCTAATAAAATACATTTTCAGAGGCATGCCATACTAATATATTTCCCATTGCCTTGGCACTATATCCCTGCTAATACAGTTTTAGAGATCCTAGAATCATCTAAAGTGATGCTTTGGAAGACCCTCTGCATATAAAAGAAAATCAGGGGCCTATGGTCATCATGTGGCAAGTTGGAAGTAAGCAAGAGCATATATTGCTCACATAATGAACATGTAGTCAGCATTTGCACTCCTGTTACTTTGTGATTTTGTTTAACAATCCATTATCTACGATTTTGCTTGTTTCCCTTCTACGTGGGTTAGGACTCCATGCAGCAAACATCTGCATCTATTTAATTCACTTAACAGGAATTATCACACCGATTTCCTCCTCTTGCCAAAAACGTTGTTGATGAGTTTGGCCATAGACTTAGAGCCGCTGTAGCGTCTCCGGTCGGCTCGGTACTTGAGATGCTCCATCACCTGCCGTATGAGCTGTGTAAAAAGGTTGGAGATGTCCTGGTAGCTCTCGGCTGCTGAGACCTCTTGGAAATGACAGCGGTTCTCCTGCGCCAGGTAGCGGCCTTCGTCTTCTTGCACCTGCCGGGCGTGACACAAGTCCTGCTTGTTACCCACCAGACAGACTGGAACATCCATCTCCCTGAAACAGAAATACAGGATACTGCAATTACATATTTTCTTATTTTATAGAAACTATTGAGGCTGGCTCTGAATCACCACAGCACTAAATCTCCTCCCCTGCAGGCCAGACTACTATCATCTCACTGAGTGTAAATCAGATGCTTCTCATTGTTGCTGCACAGAAGTAATCCAGCATTTGCTTTCCTTATCTCCATTCTGTATTACTGATCTTAATTTACTCCAGAATACCAAGCTACACACCTCTTCCCTGTACATTAGCAGAATGCTTTGGCGCAGCCCAGGCAGCCTGATAGATGCAAATAGCCCACTTTTCGGCACGTCAGACTCAGCAGGCGCCTGTAGATTTGCAGTGAACCCTTCAGGTGTCATCATGAATCATTGATTAGTGAGCAAGACTCATTCAAGACACCCGACATTCCTCAAACTCAATCCTGCAAGAACTTCCCTGTTCAGCTTCAAAGAAACTAGGGCAACTTTGGTTTTTTTCTGTTCCTCTGCAATGATTACAGTATGAGATACAAGATAAGTATATGAATGATCTTCTTTTTCACAATTTCACTTTAAGAAAGGACGTGAGCACCGTTTACAGTTATGCTTTGTGGTGGTAATTTGTTCCATTTTGCTTCGGTTTAAAAGCATTTTATCATAAAAAACTGAAAATAGGTTAAATTTAGGAAATGGGTTACTTCAGAGACAGTTAACATATAAAAAAGTTGTTTTAATTACACATAATAATAATAAAAATGACCAAAAATGTCAATGCTTTTTTATTCCGGCTGCAGTTTGGAATAAATATAATGAATAAAGTGTTTTTTTTAACAATAACATTTGTTGATGCTGTCAGATATTTCTTTAATCCAGTATTATTTTGTGCTCAGTAAATTTTATACACCTCTCCGGTATCCTTATAGTCAGAACATTTTAGATTTAAACGCGGATCAGAAACTCTGCAACGTCTCATTTCGACTGACCCTTTACAGTTGTCCATGCGTGCTTCCCGGATTTGACGCAGGATGGTTTTAGCGTTGATGAAAGAGGTCCGGTCGCTGATGTTGTACACCACCACAAAGCCATCGGCCCAGTCCACTGGTTCCTCCAGAATACATCTGGCCTCTGAGCTCTGCAAAGTCAAACAATCGTCTTTATATATAAATCCATCACCCCAAATGTAATTTTGTTTCCATCCTGTGTATGTCGAGTCATTGCAAACTAAGTGCTGATAAGCAAATGTTAAATTATTCTCTAAATTTAATTTTTCCAGACAGTTTTTAACCAGCAGAATGTCCTGGCGGGGTCCTGGCTATGGTAGAGGTTCAGGTGTGCGTTTATGCAACGCCAAAGAAAATATGCTAACTAATCAAGCAAGCCCATAAACCCCGGAAGGGTAATAAAGCCATTTCCACACAATGTGAAATCCATTGTTCTACAGTGGAAACTTTTTTTTTTTTTTGGAAGACTGGCGAGAGTCCCAGAAAGTTCACCCAAAGGTCGGACTATTTTCAGATTCAAAGAACTGGTCAAAAGCAAAAGGTTTAAACGTGATGCTCAGTGTCACATGAGGTAAAAACAAAAGTCAGCATATCAGCACAAATGTTTCATACTAGCTGTCAAGTATGGAGTGAGACAGTTGCTGATTTGGGCTTGTTCTGTTTCCACGGGACCAGGACACCATGCAGTCCTAGAAGGTGAACAACATGCTGAGGTTTGGCTGAAGGATCTCATACACAATCGCAAATCTAAATTAGACAAAATGTCTGAAAAATCCTTTAAAATCAGGGCTGTGCAGCGGTTTTAAAATCCAGGCCTCAACTTGATTAAGATGATTTGGCAGGACTTTAAAAGCTGTGCATGAACAAATGGCTGCAAGCCTCAATGACCTGGAGCCACATTTTAAAAGAAACTGGGCCAAAATTCCTGCAAAACGATGTGAGACACTGATAATATCATGCAGGAAAGGATTATTTCAGGTTATTGCATCTAAATGTGGTTCTCCGAGTTATGAAGTCCCGGGGGTGCATTAGTTACTCAAACACTGCTTCTGCATTGTAGCTTAATTATTATAGAATTTTTTTACTTATGTTATGTTATCTGTTCTTGTTTAATGTCCTGTTTCTTTTTTTTTTATTATTTGCATGGATTTACGTGGTACTTCAAACAGAACTTTATATAATTTCTCAGTATCCTGAACATAATTACACAAAGAGGGATTTAACTGCAAGCTGTTTGACCCTGGCTGAAAAACACATTAAGACCAGAGGGTGTTTTTGGACATATTAGACACCACCGTTAGGGTAACATGCAGAACGTGTGATCCGGAGCATGAGCACATGAGGCATGGGAGATGCCTGAGCACAACTACCAGCTTAAATCCATTCTCTAAAATAATTCCAAGGTTTTATTATACAGTCCAGGTCAGAAGGGCAGGAACTTATTGTTCCTCATGAGAGGAAGGCGTTGCAGTCCGTCTGACTGCTAAAGACAATGAGTGGTTCTTCTGCTGGGGCTAGAAGAGGGGGCATCCCAGTAAAAATAAGAAGTCGGTAAGAGGCCTCTCGGGTCTTTTGTCTTGTTGAAAGAGAAGTAAGCAGGTTATGTGGCTCTTTTCTTCAAAGACAGCTGTTGGTGTACATCCCCTCAGGATACTCACATAAACCCGGTGGATCCGCAGCTTAAGTGTAGCCGAGAATGCACACGTGCTTGTAAACATACGACCATGACTCACAAAAGGTCATGGATATACGTCTTGTCCTGCAGCCCAAAAACTAGCCTGGAATTTACAGTTATGTCAAATTTTTCTGCTGATCTTTTATGTCAGCAAAAGAAAAACAACGAATGTCCGTTTTGGTCTGATCTCTGCTTAATGACTACTGTCATTAAGTAAGTCAAAGGAAATAATCCCAGGATGTACTTTTCGTTTCTACGTGGGTGGCTGCAGAGTGTTTTCATAAAAGATCATTCACATGTGTCTCAGATCCTCGGTAGCTTAGCTTGCTCCTCATGCATGCATTAAGCCCAGAACAAAAAAACATTAGGAGCAGATTTTCAGTCATCCTGATGAAATGAGGAAATAAGAGAATTTCTGCTACTGTTTCGTTTCTACAGAATACTGCAAGTAACAAGTTTTAATGGATGAGATATACTGTACCTGAGAGCAGGGGTCAAAAACCTCCAGATTCAGTTGCCTGCCATCGATTGAAAGCCTTTTATGGTACAATGAGTCTGTGATGAGCGGTGAAAACACATAAAAATGAAAAAAATATTGATCAGTATCATCAGGCGTGCTACAAATTGCAGCATATTCACTTTGTAGGATGCTTTTAAAACTTTTCTTTTAAAATGTAAATCATTAATTTATTGTCTGTATAAAGTAGAACCACAATGCTTTGGGCTGAATTCCTGCTTATTCTCACTCTACACACACCTTACAACCCTGTTCTGAGGAGCTTCTTCAGAGTGACTCGTTTTGGTGCGGTCACTTTAAATGTGAAAGAGGCATGTTAAGCCCCGCCCCCCTCCAGGTCACAAAAAGTTCAACTCTACCCTGTTCCGCCATGTTTGTAGCTTGATAGCAGCGATACACTAATCTCCATGCAGAGAAAAATTTTATTGGTAAGTTTACTATAAATGTCAACGTATTAGATTCACGTATTTGATTACCTGGAAGTCCACGACCTTATTTGGCAGACCCACAGCAAATACTGTGACGTAATAGATTAAAAAAAATTTTAATAGAGAAAACTAAACAGACTGAAAAATATGACTACAAAGAATATAAAGATATATGCAGCATCAGGAGGGAATACATTTACATTTTATGCATTTCTAAACACTAAAAATTGCACAAAGACATGTATTTAAGTGCTAAGAAAGTGGATTTTGTATGATTTGTTCCCTTTAACCAATGAGATGAGATGTTTCGTAAAGCCACAGCTTGGGTTATTAATGTTTTTTTTCCTCTAACTTGAAAATGTTGATAAAAAATAAAACCTTAATAATAGATTGTAGCTGCACACAAGGACCACTCATTTAAATGTTTGATCTGCTGCAAAAAATAAACTCTAAACAAAAAATTTTTGTTCCTTTCGGATCTCCATAAAGCTGTTTAGGTAAAATTTACTAATCTCAAAGTGTCAGTGTTTAAACCCAGGGTGTTTGTGGATAAACTAGTTTTTTTTTCTCCAAACCTCAACAAAGTATTGATATGAATCTGGAAGCACTTACTGGCATTGGAGGCATATTCACCAATGAAGCGTCTGGTTAGAAAGCGCACCAGGACAGCTGGAGATGAAAAATAACAATATCAATCATGGCATGGTTACAGTCTCATTCCTCAGAGGTGGCAGCAGAAAAAAAACTGTGTTTACGCCCACAGGCAAAACACAGTGCCATCGGTCTTTAAGATTGGAGTGGTAAAACTTTAGTATCACATGAAAGAGGCTGCATGGCTTTGCTGGAAGGACTGCGTGTATATTTGGCAAGCAGAATGCTTATTTTCACCCTTCTGCACTGTCAGATACACATAAAAATTCACTATCTGGAGCGGTTTTGGCCCCACAGACAATCGGGTTCAATTATGGGCTAAAGTTTCACGTTCTGAATTTTTCTAATGATGGGCCTCTGGAGGGGCTGAACGGAGATATACTTCAGTTTGTAAGCACACGTAAATATGGATACAGAAAAATGCAGAAAAACGTAATCAATCATGTATTTTGAAAAGCACATGGGACTTTCTGGTGGCACCGTTGACTCACTTATTAATTCAAGAGAGAAACAACAAAATATCCATTAAAATCTTAGCAAATAGAAAGAAATGATATTAATTGACAGCAAACATGCACAAGCAGTCCACAGAGTGGATCAAAATATATACAATCACAACATTTCTCAGAAAGAAGATAAAGATATCAGAAAAGTTTGTTCACTAGTTAATATTTTGTTTGAATTTTACATATAAAATTAATATCGCATTACTGTTTGAAATGTTGTTTTACAATTGTGATTTCATATGAAAACTATTTTTGGGAGGCAGTGTGGCAACTATTCTTTCTAGTTGTCCATTTAGGCGCTACTGCCGTATTTTACCGTCCTACTGCTGCACCAAGTTTTCACATATTGGCAAATAGTTGCTATTCAGTGTGTTTTCATGTCTATTTTAGTGGAGATTTCCTGGGGTTTTTATATATATATATATATATATATATATATATATATATATATATATAATTATGCCAAAAGAAACAAAATGGGGGAGAGTTGTGCACAGTAGTAAACACTATCCTGCTATAGCGGTGCATAA
>JBAMIG010000010.1:9427409-9437428 GCA_037177335.1 Kiunga ballochi | reverse complement strand
GTGTGTGTGTGTGTGTGTGTGTTTTTGCTCAAACGCTTCAGGAGTTACGGTACAAATGTGTGATGCGCCTCTGAATCTTGCCTGTAATTGAACTATCGCAGTGAGGGTCCTGCAGTCTACCATAAAGAGAGATATTTCTCTTCTTTCTGGTGGTTTTTCAATGTTTAAGACACATTATACGGTTCAGGCCTTATGATCATAAGAAGTATCATCTTGAACTTAAACGAGTTGCAGCATTTTTGTTTTGTCATCAGAGGAAAAATGTTATTGAATTTTTATAAGTTCTGCACAAAAATGAGAGAAGTTTGGTAAGAAAACATCTTACAAACCAGAAATCTGAAAAGATCCTAATTAGTCAACTTTTCTAAATAGACCACCAGCTGGTCGGATTTAGTCATTTTAATTAAACACAAATCACATCTATTGTTCTACATTTTAGAGCCAGAACAGGCTCTGAATTTGGAATAACTTCAAACTAAAACATGTATAAAGGCAAAATAAAGGCCATAGTGAGGCTGGATGATGGTAAACAATAGTTTAGGGTTTAATTATTAAGCAAACTCATCATTTTAAGTTGTCATTTTTACTTATGAATTCACCTTAATGTTTAAAAAATAAGTCATTTTAGTTAATAAATTAACCCTTGTAAAGTAGCACAAAATACTATATATTCTTTTATTTTTAACCGTTTAAATAAATACAAAAAAAGACATTAAAAAAAAAACTCCTTACAAATCCGATGACAGTGAATCCGACGGGAGCTGTGACACCTGCAACTGATGTGGCGGTCCGAGGATGAAGATGATTCAAGATAAAAACAAACAACCTTCTGACCAATGACAACTTACACCCTGGAAACGCAGACTTTGAATAACAGACCTGCCTTATGTAAATCAACTCAAACTCTGCCTTTTATGTGGCTGAAGCACCATCACTCCACCTGGTAACAAGATGTAATGTAAATAAATCCATGTAACAAAGTCTTTCCTGCAGTCATTCACACTCACTTCAACAGCCCCATGTACTACCAAATGTTACTCTTACCATGAACATTTATGAGCTATTACTGTGTTTAAAATGTTTTAAACTGTTTCTGCATTAAGGTTTAATGTCTGAATAGTTGTGACACCTCATTGGAGAGGAAAGTCAAGGCTGAACTGTAGGTGCTGGGAAGGGGAAAACTGAGACCACCTCCTCTATTCAGAGATGTTTTTACCAGCTTTGATTTGTTTAACTCTGGGAAAAAAATAACAATTTGTCTAAAAATGTAGAAAATGTGGATGAACAATCTCTACTCTCACAGTCCAAAGACATGCAACTTGGAGATGGACTGGCTGGAGACTAAATCACCCATTGGAGTGAGTGTGGGTTGTTTGTCTGTGTGTGTTCCCTGTGATGGACTGGCAACCTGTCCAAGGTGTACCCCATCTCTCATCCAATGTCAGCTGGGATTGGCTAGAGAATGAATGGTTGTATAGCATATCACACCTCCCAAGCATTCTTCATTTGATTCTACCACAATAAAACAGAGAACTCATACCTGTGTGTTTAACAAATAGACTTTAGCCATTTTATTTCAAATGTTATTTGGTTTAACCATTTAAAAATTGTCCAAACTAATTATATTTAGCAATATACATCATCCCATAATCACATGACACTGTCATAAACACCGTCAATTTTTATTTCTTCTCTCGTCATTTCCGCTTTCTAGCACTAGGTGTCGCTATCGGTTATACTGCACGTTGATGGAGGTTCAAGTCTCGCACAAAACCGCGTTGTTTCCTGATCCCGTTCCTCTTTCAACTCGCCTCCAAGATGGTAGGTGCTATCACAGAATACCGGGGAATAGAATTTAATTCACATCAACCCTCATCCTAGTGCTCTAATGACAAAACATACGTTTTTCCTTCGTTTTTATTTGATATTAATGAAAAACGAATAATTGTTTGGTATTATTTATTGTTATTATTACGTCATTTACTGGCATTTTTATATTAGTTCACCCGGTGGTTCTCTGGTTGTTAGCAAGGCTACCTTGGCCCTTAGCTTTAACGAAGAACTGACTGCTTATTCCGCTTGTAACAGGCATCATAGTGAACTTTTTTGTTTTTTCACTGTGATATAGTAAAACACTGAACATTGTGTCAACTCTTAAAAGTTGTTTGTTATGAGCAGACATTAACTACCGGTGAAGCAAATGCATTAGCTTCCATGACGCTAAGCAGCATGCAAGATCTACATGCTGTAATTCATTGATAAATTAACAGGAAAACATTTTTTACTTGTCTGTTCCTCTTAAAATGTGTTGCTTGCATCTACGTTTACTGTTTATATTTTTTAAGCAAAGAAAGAATGCTATTGCAACATTATTTAACCCATAGACATGTTTAAAGAGGATATTTAACTTAAAGTATACCTAATAAAACATTATTTTTTAGCCTACCAAGTCATCGAAGACACGGAAGCTCCGAGGACACGTCAGCCACGGACATGGTCGCGTTGGTGAGTTGAAACACACTGGACTTTTCTTGAACATGTAATTATGCCATTAACAGTAGCTTTTCCACCACACAGGCAAGCACAGAAAGCATCCTGGAGGTCGTGGTAATGCTGGTGGTCTGCATCACCACAGAATCAACTTTGATAAATAGTAAGTGCCTCATAATGCTTATGTACTGACAGTATGGCTACTGGAATCAGACTTGTATGAACTGGTCTGTGTTGGGAGAAAAAGGAGGAATGTTAAAATAATTGCTCTCTATAAAGAAATTGGTTTCTTTGTGGCTCTTGCAATCATTTTGAAAAGAAGTTTTTGTCAACAAGTATATTTAAAATGTGTTTTTGTTGCAACCTGGTGTTTTAAGATTTTATATCTGTAAATTACCAACTGTGGACTTAGTTTAAAAAGGCATTTTTCCCCTTTCCAGAGTCCATTATCTGTGTGTATTAACTGGAGGTGATTTGAAGTTATCCTATTTATTGAGTGGCTTACCTCATACGACTCAAATGGACATTGAAACTCTTTTCCCCTATAATATAATGCTAAAGTATGTAATGCTAGTGCCCTACTTGTTGTGTATTAAGAAACCAACACATTAATGTGCACATTGACGTTTTTTTGGCTTAAGTCAGAAATCACGGATCAGGGTCACTTGATGGACATTTATTGCTCCAACTGTTTTTAGAGAATTTGTTTCTTATGTGTAAAATTGCTCATACACGCATTTCTGAAAGGTCTTCTTTTTTTTTCATTTGTTTACAGCCATCCAGGCTACTTTGGTAAGGTGGGTATGAGACATTACCACCTGAAGAGGAATACGACCTACTGCCCCACCATCAACCTTGACAAACTGTGGACGCTGGTTAGTGAGCAGACCAGACTCAACTACAGTAAGAAGCCTGACGGACCTGCTCCCGTCATCGATGCTGTGCGCGCTGTAAGTACTAATGTAGATGCGTTCTCATATGTTTACTAAATAATTATCTAAAACCACTTCTTTTTATTTCTTATTTAAATCAAACTCTGTGTAACATCACAGAAACAGGTCTATGTCCTGTCCATTGTAGTAGGGGGATATAATTTAACATATTTAGTTGCTCTCGTTGATTTGAAAGCATCATCTTGGCTCGCAGTAGGACTAAAGGATCTATTTGCAGATGTAAACATGAGTTATTAGTGAGCAGTTTAAATGAGTATTGATGCTCACCTTGCTTTTAACATCTGTTCATTAAGTAGAGCCACAGCTTGTGTTTTGCTTCTGTCTATAATCAGCTTCTTTGCCAGATAAACAAAAGATTTTTAATAGTTTTAATATTTTAATATCTATGTAACCTTTCTGGACACCTGATAATTTTTTAATAAGCATGGTGATATTTCTGTCCTAAGGTTCATCAATAAAGATGGATGGTCTGTAGTGGATCTTGGTTACTTCTATGACAAAGTGCCTGTATCCCACTAATCATTATATGTAATAATAAAAAAAACCTAATTCTGATATATTTGGTAATTGCATTGAATTTGCCTGTAAATGATGCAGCACCTTATTACCTTTCATTAGTCTGCAGCTAAAACTAAGACTGAGGGCTCTGCCCTTTTTCAACAATGTTAAAAACGAAAGGAAGTGACATCACTGCACGTGTATTTACTCCAAAATAAATCCCAATAAATTAGTAAATGTTGACTTTTTTTCTCATTTACTTCTGAAGAGCATGTAGATGTGTCATATCAATTAATTATTATTAAAGTGTAAGGATTATTCAAAGAAAGTTGGTGTTAAACGTCTGTAAATAAATTGATATTGAGTCAGATTTAATTTAAAGCAAATATGGAAATTATGCAGTGTTAATAGTTACATGCATATAGTACATTTTTGTATTTATATTTATTTCACATAAACATCTGCAGTTACACTTGTATTAAATGCAAGATGCAAGTTCCACATTGTCTCATTTGAACAAATGGAGTTTAAACCTGCATGAATGTAGATCACTTTTATTTTATTTTAACCTCTTTTCACCTTTTGATGGGTAATTTGTAATTGTTTAGTCATTTTGACTGTCCAACACAAGTACTATAACTTGATTTTTTTGTTGTCTGGATTTAAAATATTGTGTTTTTTTATTCTTCAGGGGTACTACAAAGTTCTGGGCAAAGGCAAGCTGCCCAAGCAGCCAGTGATCGTGAAGGCCAAGTTCTTCAGCCGACAGGCTGAGGAGAAGATCAAGGCAGTGGGAGGAGCCTGCGTGCTGATGGCATAAGCTTCCTGTCAGTGTGTTTTTTGACAAAATAAATGGTATGAATGAAAATAGTTTGTCATGTCTGATTTTAAGTGCCACTAATGAGTGTGCAAAGTCACATGTAGAGTATGTTTAGGACTAGTATGTTTTACATGTTTCCTTGTGTCTGAAATAAATGACTCATTTGCAGACATACAAAGAACTTAAGTAGCTCAGGGTGAATCAGAAACATGCAGGGTGGGAGTGTCCCAGAGGACCATGATTGAGGAACACTTGACCAGGGTACCCTGGGTCCTGTTCTGTGGATTTTAGAAGTGTCCCTGCTGCAACATACTGACTTGGACTTAAAAAACTGCTCAAGTATGATAATTTTCAGTCAAGTGTTGCAGGAAACATGCAATGGAGGTAAATGATTGAGTACCACTGCTCTACAGTGAAGTTTCTAGTCTTTTTTTTTTTTTTTTTTTATTAAATCTACCTGTTTAAATGACCAGCTGTGTAAAGAAGTTTTTTTACCTTCCTGATGACCATGGTGGAGTAAATATCCCATGTCTGACTTCAGATGGCTAGATTATAGTTTCATGTACACTGAAGTCTTCCTGTATTCTGCCACACAGTGACAGACTGATTATAAAGTGTCATTTGTTAAAGCTGCTTAAGCTTTTGACTACCATCCTGGATTTCCTCCCCTCGCCCAACAGAGGTAAAAGATAGTCGGATTTATAAGTCACTTGGAGCTGTAATTGGTCTGAATTTATTCTATATTCATTCCATAAAGAAAATTTCAGTGTAACGTTTTACATTTGCTTCTAAACCCGATGTACATTAATGCTTTCACTAATGAGAGCGTGTAGCTGGAATACACGTGATGTTCCGCTCTTCGGGGGGGCGGGGCTTAGCGAGCAGCACTTCCTGTTATGTTTGAACGCAGGACTCGCCTGTTTACAAGGAAAATGCCATGCACTTTATTAGAGAAAAGATTTATTAAGGCAAAATTTTCTCTAGATATTTTTATTAACATTTGTATTTACAGCGCTCCAATGATACCTGCACGCGCCAAAACACGCAAACGAGTAAATCTCTTTACACGAGATTTGGTAATTAGAACGAACTGGTAAAGTTGTGACGACATAATGTGAGAATGCAGCGCGTGCAGCACAAATATATTTAAGCTTTTCAAGGAAACTCGTGGAGGAAACAGTTGTCTTCATAAAAGTGAAAGCAAGAAGTTTATAACAGGTAACGAACCAGCTGCTTTCGGTTCCTCGGGGCATTATCGTGATATTGCGCATGCGCGGGTTCACTTTGCTACCTTGTAGCAACTGATGTGTGAAGATTTTTAAGGCTGTTTTTGGTATTATCAATCAGTAAATTAAATGTTAGCAGTTTTTCAAAAAGTATGTATTAATATATTCCTCATTATGTTTTACATCAGCACTTTTGGTATGTTATGTGTATATAGTTGTGTTGTGAAGTCTTTAAATTGCTAGAAAATGCTGTCACCTGTGTTTCAGCTGTTAATGGCACATCAATCTTGGCTGGAGTCGTCCCTGCAGCGCTCTGCCAGTCTCGGCTTGGAGGTGTTGGAGCGAGCCTCCAGGCGGAGTGTAGACTGGACAAACGCTGGTGCATCTCAGACCCCTGCAACTTCTGAAGAAGCAGCTCGCTTTCCTGTCAAGGTCTACCAGAGATTCTAGCTTTTCTTAACTCTCCTGTCACCTCTTTCCTTAATTACAACTCACTTTTCTTGCTCACTCAGAGATCCCACACAGAGCTTAACTGTGCCTTTGGGACAATTTCTGAATTCATGGCACAGACAACCTATCACTGCAAGGTGAGTAAATCATGCCTCTTGTGTCAACCAGTCTATGTGTTTGGGTCCAGTAAAGAACATAAAATGTCTAATTTGGTTTGTTTTGCTTGTTTTTAAAGAGGTTCTACGAGTCTGGTTGTACTGAGCCTACTGAAAGAGAAAGGGCCCACATGTCCAGGTTCCACACAAGGCCAAGAGCTGTAAGGCCCACATCAGCACTTCCAACCAGGAAAACCATGAAATATGTGGTAATTATGATTTAACGTCTTCTTTTTTTAAGTAGAAAAGCTTTAAACATAAAAATTGTTGTTGAAAAATCTTATTGGTTATCAGGGAGGCGTTCCTGCGATGGGTGAAGATTTCTACATCGAGGTTTTACCAGGAACATATGCTGTTTCTGCCAGTTTGCCAGAATCCCAGCTGCAGACTCAGCTGGTCAGCGTTAAAGCTGGCGAGAGCATCAACCTCACCTTTAACCTCTGACGTCTCATCGGACCAAAGAAGCTCTTTGAACTCCAATTAACAAAAATTGACCCAAATGATGAAGCTGTTGTTTCTTGCCTTTTTTGTTTTCCTATCAGGATGTTTTTTATCTGCTTTTTAGAGTGTGTGTCAGGATTTTGCCATTCATTATATGATGCACTAACAGTCTTTACTTGCACTAATGCCGCTTTACAGTATTTAAAATAAAGCATTTTTTTAAATAAATTTGTCTTAACCATCATAACATGCATTGATATTATTATTTGTGAGCAGAAGTAGTATTATTGCCAGAATAAGGACCCAGGAAGTGACTGAAACAGGAACCTGTGAGGCACAGAGGGTGTTTTTTTAAGTTTTCCTGCAGGAGAAATGGATGCTCTAGATTCATCTACAGGTGGAGACACGGAAAGGGAGGATAGAGTTTCAGACTCGCTCCAGAATCTGTATCTCTGAGGTCCATGTGCTGATGCTGTCCTGTCAAATCTGTTCATCTCACCGAGGTTAAACCTTCAGCGGGGTGAAACTACACAGAGCAGGTTGTTTTTGACTGAACAGCAAGAAAGCACTGACTGGCTGCGGTTTGTGAAGGACATCTGAGGAGGGACGCAGGGCTTGTGGATAGAAAACCAGCTCCAGCCTTAACTGGAAGCTGACGAGGGAGCATGGAGCTCCTGACTAGTTTTGTCATATTTACAAGCAGAAATGGGCCAAACCAAGCTGTAAGGAACCACAGCTGTTCCATAAAACCACTCTGTTTTTCACACTATTTAGCTGAAGGAAAAAACACACATACAGATATCTGGATCAGATCTCGTCAGATCTGGTTCCCACGGTAACATAACAGCATCATCAGCATCATCATCCCAGACAGTTTTGAGCTCATCTAGTGAGCAAACCATGTGACTGTGGGAGGAGATAACATATAAATTAGCACTTCCTGGATGTTTAAACTCAATTACCCAGACTCCAATGCTGCTCTTGAGTTTTAATAAATAGTGGTGTTTTGTTGCTTTCAAGTTTTTATCCTCTCAAGTCGAGTTGTGAACACATGAAGTCTAATGGAACCCCGAGATGAAAACCTTACAACCAAACCTGTTTTCCTTATACGTTAAAAAAAGTGACTATTTATAAACCATTTCCTAGCACTTGTTTTAAATAATGTCTGATTTAATCAGTTACACGTGTAGCACTGTTCATCTATTGAACCCATCCTACAGAGTCTACCATTCTGTGGTTTACTAGCCTGTATTACTGTAAATAGCCAGACACGGGTGTGACATGGACATAGAGCTGCCCAGCTGCATAAACATTGCATTTATTTTCAGAGGGATGTAATGAACACACTTATAATAAACATCATTGTTCTATTTCAAAATCCCAACTTGATGGACTGATTTTGTTGTGTAAAGCAAGTAATACACCCAGTACATGGTCTCCTTTAGTGGGTGCTGGTTTTGTTTACATTCACGTTTGTCTAATCAGATGAATAAAAGTTCTTGCAACAATTTACTTGTAGCTTTAAAGCCAAAATAGTAGATTTTCTTACTAATAGCCTATACTCTACCATACCGATGGACCTCCTACCTTCTCCTGCATCCCATTCAAATAAAATGTAATTACGCAACAGGGCCCCCTTGTGGCCAGAACCAGACACTGCATGTAGTTTCTGGTGTTCGTCTTCACCGCCAGAGCAAGTAAGATTCTTAGTACCAGCTCCGCCTGCTCGGGAAGGTCTGCGCACAACAGATAAAAATTGTGGCAGGCGCAGCGCAGTCAGGAGCGTCTCTCTGGGGCTGCAGCAGATTGACTGAAGCCAGAACAGAGCTGCGCAAACAGTGTCGGAACAGCACGAGAGGGACCAGCAGTGCACGTGCTAAATGAGACAAGGAAGCGTCTGTGAATGGTCTAGAAACAAAGATACAAGACGGTAGTTTAACATTTGATCAGATTTTTCTTTTGGACTAACTGTGAGGCAAAGCACTGGTAGAGAGAAATTAAATTAATTTAATTTAGGAAAATAAAACACCATAAATTAACAATATCAGTTAGATACTAACAATAGTCACCTTTCATGGAATACATTTTATATCCACTTAAAAAAATTAAGCTAATAAGGAAACTTTTTTATTTATTCATTTTAAATAATTAATTAATTATTTAATTTCTTCTATTATCCACTTAGGAAAAAGGTAGTTTACCTTAAAATGTTGCTGTAGCTCTGAGACTAGAAAAATACCTCATATTATTGACACAGCATCACATTCCTATTTTCATTTCAATACAATATTCACAAGTTAATCATTCATAGGTACATACTTAGTAAATAATATTCTATTCTATTCTATTATGTTCTATTCTATTCTACAGGCATTTTATTCAAAGCGACGTACATCAGAGAGAGAAAAAAAAGGTCCATTTAGGAGTAAAACTAGATGCTGTGTGTTTATATTGTTATTTATGTTTAATAATGTTATTTGTGTGTGTGTGGTAGTTGCTGTGTAAATCCTATGTATTTTACATGGTGTTCATGAATGCATGTAATAGTAGGCCTATATACATGTTAACCAAAGAGGAAAGGAGAAGGAAGAAGAGCAGTGTGTGTGTGTGTGTGTTTGTTTGTTTGCTTTCTTCATTTCACATCTTATAACTTCTTTATTTATTTAGGCAATTTGTTGTACAGAAAGAAATATGACAGCTGCCTTGTTTAGTGACCCACACAAGAATCAAACTTGTTAGAAGCAAAGTTTGTAAAGATAGTTTATTATCAATGTTTTTTTTTTTTTATTTTGTTACACATTGCACGTTTTTATAAGTTTAGTTATTTTATTTGTGTGCAAGAGTGCGCAAAGCAGTAATCAAAGCAAAATGTGGCTACTTTGAAGAACCTAGAATATGACATGTTTTCAGTTTCACACTTTTTGGTTATGTACTATACTTCCACATGTGTTAATTCATAGTTTGGATGCCTTCAGTGTAAATCTAC
>JBAMIG010000010.1:9367743-9382152 GCA_037177335.1 Kiunga ballochi | reverse complement strand
ACTACATATGTGTAACTACATATGTGTGTGCGTGTGTGTGTAACTACATATGTGTGTGTGTGTAACTACATATGTGTAACTACATATGTGTGTGTGTGTAACTACATATGTGTAACTACATATGTGTGTGTGTGTAACTTCATATGTGTGTGCGTGTGTGTGTAACTACATATGTGTAACTACATATGTGTGTGCGTGTGTGTGTAACTACATATGTGTGTGTGTGTAACTACATATGTGTGTGTGTGTAACTTCATATGTGTAACTACATATGTGTGTGTGTGTAACTTCATATATGTGCGCAAATACGTGTGTGTGTGTGTGTAACTACATAGATGGAGATTAATAAAGTTTTTATCTATCTAAGGGAGAAATTCAGGTGTCCGGCAGCACACACACACACACACACACACACACTTGCACAAACACACTTAAATAACAATAAAATGCAATAAATATTAAAATAGTACTATCAATAGTATAGCAATGCAGTTCTTGTCATGCAGATCTGTTAGACAGCCTGATGACTGAAGGGACAAAGGACTTGTTAAAGCGCTCTGTCCTGCAGCGCAGTGACAGGAACCATTCACTCTGTCTGCTTCTCTGTGAAGACATTATTTCATGCAAGGGATGCCTGGGATTACCCAGGATTCCCTGCATTAGAGCCCTCGTGTGTGTGTGTGTGTGTGTGTGTGTGTGTGTAACTATATATATGTGTGTGTGTGTGTGTAAATACATATGTGTGTGTGTGTGTGTGTATGGAGAATGAACAAATAACTAATGAATCATGTAACATACTGATTTTTTACTTGAAAAGGATAGAATATAAAAATAGTCAGAAATGCATATGTATGTATGTATATATACATATACATATATATATATATAATACACAGGTTCACTGAAGTGAAACCTTTCAGGAGGACTGATGTTGAATTCTGCTGAACAGGTACGTCAGCAGATGGAGGAGCAGGTGGCTCAGAAATCCACTGAGCTGGAGCAGTACCTGCAGAGGGTCCGTGAGCTGGAGGACATGTACCACCGGTTGGAGGACGCTTTGGAGGATGAGAGGCGTGCCCGACAGGATGAGGAAACCATCCGTAAGCTGCAGGCACGGTCAGTCTAAAGCTGGAGGAGTAGCTGCTTATGCATTAAGGGCAGCAAGTTAATTTCCACACATTAATATCCGTATTAACTCTAAATCAGACGCTTGTCTGAGAACAAAATATTAAATTATCAGTATGCATTTTAATTTCATACATTGATTTTTTTTTATCTAAATTATTACTTGTGCAACCATATCACTTCATATCATCACAAATATTCTCTCATTCAGGAGAATTTGTTTCCTTTCATGGGAATTTTTTTAATATGAGTTAATGTGCAAAAAGCTGAATAATCTTTACCTGCTTCTTTCTTTTATTCTTAAATGGAAATGTCTGTGTAGAACGTCTACTTACAGCCCAACACATTTCCTCCATGTCCTTCCTTCCTCTTTGCTGATACAAATTTTCCAGCTCATGCCTGACTTAACCGGTACAGACCATCGTTATGTGTCCCTTAAATCAAATCACTGAAAGAGGAGAGGACAGCTGTGGCTGTTTTAGACCACTGAGTGAACATTTTGTGCAAGGAAGGAAGGAAAAGTGAATTTTAATGGTTGTGGTTTGGTTTAAAGCAGGGTTTAATGTGTAGTTGTTGCTAAAACACAATGTAAAAGTGACAATTTCATTTAATTACACAGTTTAATCATTTAAAATGTGTCTAATAACACAACTAGAATCACTCCGACTCAGTGAAACAACTGTGACTGAGTTCAGTTTGGAGATAAACAGATGGTGGGAAGGTAAAACTCTAAGAGGAAGTTTACAGAGAAACTACTGTGTTGTGAGAATACACAACTAGTTCCTGGTAGACATTCAGTTGAACTCTAGTTTGTATTTAATACATTACTGAATCAGAAACAAATCACAGATGCAGTTTATTTTTCTGGTCAGGTTTTAAAAACATGAACATCTGTCTAAAACTATTAAAACTTTGGCTTTAAAACAGCCCATAATAACCCCACAGCACCACCTGCTGACTCTGACACCAATCACTGACTTGCATGCATTTTGTCTGCATCTTTTTATTTAATCTGAACTTATATTACACATAGAAATGTAAGAGTTTGTAATGTCTGAGAGCTTTCTCCCATCGCCTAAAATGAGTGAAAGTCCTCCAGCTTACAGGCTGCATTCTTCCATCTGCGTTTGGATCAGGCTGCTTGAAGAGGAATCCACGAAGAGAGCGGAGTTGGAGCAGATCCACCTCCGGCAGCAGCGAGCTATCTCTGAAACGGAGGCTGAGAAACAGGAGCTGGAGAAGGAACGTCTGGCCAAGGAGAGCGCCCTGCAGGCTGCAATGAAACAGCTGGAGGAGCTGGAGCAGGAGAGGCAGGGAGCATCGGAGCAGTATCAGGTCAGCTGGAGCGCTGAATGTTGCTTAAGTCACACCGTCACCACCAGATCCTGAATTTTACTGTAGCTCAGAGTTAAATTTTATACGAGTGAAGAACAACTATTGATATTTGTTTGACTAGTTTTGTGATGTTAAACAGAACTTTTCCGGTGGGATAAAGGGCAGCTCTCTGGGTCGCCTGATGCTGCACTGCATCACTGTTAACTGCTTTAAATAAGCTTGACCAAAGCCGGTCCTGAGGGCTGGTATCCTGCAGGTATCCCGTGCTTTACTGCAGCAACACGCCTGATTTAAATGAATGCCTTATTAATAGAATTGTGCAAAACTTGACGACAAAATTGCTTTTATTTAAATCAGGTGTGTTTAAGTCGGGAAACTTTCAATACCTGCAGGACACTGATCCTCAAAAACAATGTTTCCACTGTTTTTACCTATAAAACAATGCTCTGTGTTCTGTTTCAGACTGTGATGAAGAAGCTGGAAGACGCAGCCAATAACACAAAGACCTGGAAGCACAAAGTGGCTCATCATGAAGGGATGTTACGCCTCATCCAACCAGGTAAAAATCTCTGTGCCTTTAAGGGTTAGAAGCTCATTTTCAATGTTTCATTAACTTCACTTGTAGCATTTGAATTTTTTTCAGCATGCCGAAGGGAATTTAAGACTGAGAGGAATTAAAATGTATTTATTTATTATTCATTATTTAAAATGATTATAAATATATATGAAATCTCAACCACTGTTGCATGTAGAGTAAATGAATAGTACAGCTGAAATAAATGTGCTTTCTGGGCTGCAAATTAAACAAACTGCTACTTGCATCCTCAACAGGTTCAAAGGGGCAGCAGAAGATCACAAACTGGGGCCCAGCAGCCTTTTCTGAAGCTGAGCTCATTCTGAGGGAGAAGCAGTGGCAGGAGATGAAGAACCAGACAACGCAGGCCCAGTAAAACCATCACTGGTTCCGACTTCATAAAGAAACCCCTTTAGAGGCTGCTGTGATGTGCTGTCTGCAGTCACTGGATTCTTACTTGAATCCAAACAATATATTTGACAGATTGAGAAGTAATTTGACATTATTAGGCTTTTTCACTAATTCATAACTTTTGCATATTAAAATGTTGCCCACTAGCAATCAACAAGAAAACTCTTTCCGTGTTAGTTAGTGAAAGGCATCCTGGGTAAAAGGAGCTGTGCTCAAGTTCCAGTCACACGGTGATGGTTAATCTGTAACATAGCAGTTAAAATGCTATCACAGGAACCCTGCTGTTAAATCAATATGATTAAATCATTTAACACTCAGTTTAATGTGCAGTTAAGGAAAAAATGGGTTATAAAGAAAGCAGTTTACATGTGTAGGTAACCATGACAACCACAGTGTATATTGATCATGAAACAGTTTTTAAGAGTCCAGCACTGACCCAACATTTTATCCCAAGTTAATCCATATAACTCAGACATGCATGGGGACAGGAACAAATCAGTGACAGAGAATCATTTTATACCATCTACACTGATGTCTGTCTGCCATCAAACCCAAAAAATAAATTTCTATTCAATTATTTAAAAAATTTAAAGCTAACAAAGAAATGGCATCATCTCTGTTTGAATCACTGTTACGTTAAAATTATGAGTGTTAATTAGTGAGAACATCACCGCCTTGTATTAT
Organism: Kiunga ballochi; assembly: GCA_037177335.1. Lineage (NCBI taxonomy): Eukaryota > Metazoa > Chordata > Actinopteri > Atheriniformes > Pseudomugilidae > Kiunga > Kiunga ballochi. The sequence continues at coordinate 9,378,023 of JBAMIG010000010.1, read as the reverse complement.
TCTGTGTTTTGGATTATTTGTATATTAAAAAAAAAAGAAAAACGTGCACTACTAACCAGTGTGACCAGTGTAATGAAAACTACTGACATTACCCTGCTGGGAATCTTCTTTTTCTTCTTTGTTCATGTAATTAAATCATTTACTGTTATGATTTCTTTACCGTTTTTCAGGGGAACGAACCATGTATTTTACCAGGATCCAGCAGCCGTTCTGTTCTTAGATCTAGATTTTTCTCTGCATCTTAACTGGAACTTAAACATTTCCTGCATTTTAAACACGATGGGAGGAAACGTGTTGTGACAGCATCCTGCTCTGAACAGGAACATTTTAACTTTAACACTCAGTAAAATCTGTGATACCTTCTGGTTTATGTATATGTTTGTAAAAAGTTGAAGACTGAATTATGTAATAAAACTCACAGAATAACCTACTTTCTGTACTTTGACCTGAAAATACACTCACTGGCAGTGTTGTAGTCGAGTCACCATTTCTTGAGTCCAAGTCACTTTCGAGTCCTCAGAGTTAGAGTCTAAGTCCAAGTCATGAAGGACTAGCCCGAGTCGAGTCATGAGCTCCTACAGTCCAAGTCCGAGTCCAAGCGCAAGTCCCTAAAATTTTTTCGAGTCAAGTCTTCAGCTCTTACAGTCCAAGTCCGAGTCCACGTCGTTAAAATAAACTCTGAGTCTGAGTCCAAGTTGAGTCATTATCACCTGAAAGCAAGTCCAAGTCTCAAGTCCAAGTCAAGTCCTAACCATTTAAGCAGGGCCCACCGCATGATTTTTCAACAAGGAAAAATTTGGCCATTAAGTCACCAACATTTTAACTTTATTTTGAGTTACCAAAATCCTCTGTAACAGTGTGAACGTTATTCTCTTTTAACAGGTATGACAAGTCAAAACTATTTTTAACAAAGTGCATCAAACTTTCAATTCCAGCATTGAAAAATATAAGACAGGCAAAATATCAAAGTGCAAATTATAATATTTCCAAACCAAAACCAAGTAAAAATAATTATATTAATAAATTAAGTAAGGCACAACACGCATTTTTAAATTCTTCAAACATTGTAAAGATTTTATAAACAGTACAGAAACAACATGCGCGCCGCCGCCAGCTTCTCACGTGAATGCGACTCGCCAGCACTGGCAGCATCTAATCAAGTCCGAGTCTAGAGCGAGTCCATAGTGCCCAAGTTCAAGTCTAAGTCCGAGTCCAAGTCATCAGCCTGCTCCTCAAGTCGAGTCGCGAGTCATTACCCCTCAGAAACCCACGAGGTCTAGTCGCAAGTCATCAGTCAAAAGCCCAAGTCAAGTCACGAGTCCCGTAAATGGGGCCAATTACGTGACTCGAGTCCGAGTCCAGGACTCGCGTACTCCATCTCTGCTCACTGGTCACTTCTTTGGTACATCTGTTCAGTTACTTAACACATCCGCCAGTAGCAGCAACATGTAGACACGTTGACACAACTTCCTGAGGATCAGAATGAAGAAGAGAGACAGGAAGAGGTTGTGCAAGTCTGAGATGACTATTGTAAAAACCTCTGATCTTCTGAGGTCTCCTAAGAATAGTTTGAAAGAGAAAATTCAACATAAAAGCAATGATCCATTGCTTATTTGCAACCTTTTTAGGAATTCCAGTGGTATAATGGTGAGTAAGATGCACACTTTGGGTCCACTTAGTACCAGCTGAGCATGATTTTAGAAGGATTCAGGAACATTATGCATCAAAGGCCATGGTGCCAACCTAAGTGCTAGCTAGATGGACCTAATGAAGTGACTAAAAGTTACATTGAATATTCATTCATTCATTTATTTTCCATTGATCATGGTTGTAAGGAAGCTGCAGCTTATACCAGTAATCAGCAGGCGAGAAGTAGGGTCAGGTCACCATTCAATCACAAACAACCATTCATGCTTACAGTCGTTCCAAAGGGAGAAATAAGAGTGACTAGTTAACCTAATGTGCATGTCTGCCACTCAGACACCTCATTACCTCACATGCATGCCTCATCCATGAATGTTCACTAGAGGCCGCTACAATCTAACAAACGTCAGCAGAAAGAAACTGAAACAACAATCAACTAATTTTGCAGCTGCAGAAAGATGTTAACTGCAAATAATCCGATAAAGCAGATATAAATAACTTTATTTCCATGATCTCACTGCCTAAACCCTCCGCTTTCTGTGACTATCATACTGTTAGATACGTGTGTAACAGCATTAATGTGTAATTAAATTGAAATCATTTAGTAATCACTTAGGTGGTGACCTCACTCATTATTATCAAGCTATAATTATGAGCTTTTTCTTATCCTTCTGGTTTTTATCTGGCAGCACAGGGCTGAACTGAAATGGCAACAAAAGTCAATATAACATTTTTTAATACCTTCACATTTAGTGAATCTGAATGTCCTGAACATCTTTACCTGACTTGTATTTTAGATACATTTTTTATAATGGTATTTATTGAGAAGAGAAACCGACGGGAAACATAACTTTATTTGTAGCCTTTTACAGTTTTGCTCAACAGGCCAATAAAGACGGTCGTAATTTAAAGATGTAAACTTTAAAAACCAAGCTGACATTTCTAACCATGTTTTTTTCAGAGTTTTAATGTTTCCTCTTCAGAATGAAGACATGAATATGTGATGTGGATGTGTAAACGCACAGTGATCACAGTGACTCATCACAGAAGAGTTAAATAAGTATGAAGAAAATGTCTTTTTTTTTATTTTCTTAGGAAACCGTGTCAACATACATGCTATTTATAGTATGACCGTATCTAATCTCTGCCTCTGCATCTGAAACCTGACTTCTTAATCCATGCACGTTTTTTTTTGCTTCAGAACATCTGCAACAAATCACTTTTAAGGAGATGTTGCACTGGCCTTTGACAAACCAAAATGGACGCATTTGCTGGTTTTTGATGCTGCAAAAACGTCCAAATCAACAAGAAATACAAGCAAAATGAATCCAAATGGATTTTTTTAAAGACTGCAAACTACATGTCCTCCATGCAAGTTGTCGGTCAGTTTTCTGTAATGGCTGCATCGCCTCTCCTGCAGCCCAACAATTAAAATCTAATCCTAAAAGATCCATTTCAACACAGAGAACCAGTGTCTCAACATTCAGCACGATACCAAACTCCATCTCAGCTCCCCCTTGTCAGATCCCCAACCAAGCTAATTCCCTCCATCCCCTCTCTGTATCGTGCAGCATCGTTAATTTGAGTGAGAAGGACAGACCAAACAAACACACACAAAATGCATTCCCAAAAATCTGCGTTCCAGATGCACATACCACAGCTGCACTAACACCGCTCTATACAACAAGCTGGCCCGTCATTAATGTCGGGTAGAGCGCCGGATGCGCTCTGTTTACCCCATCCACCTCCCATCACTCCCAGCTCTCCCCATAACCCCCAGCAGCGTCTGCATCCCATCATCGCTCTCTCTTCATACATCCTCACAATCATCGGGCCGAGGTTATGAGGCTTGTGGCACGCGTGCCGCATTCCTGTGACATGATGCGAAACAGAAATGCATTAAATTCCAGATCTGGAATCCATCGCAGGGGGTGTGTGTGTGTGTTTGTGTGTGTGCATATGTGTGTGTGTGGCAGTTGGGGGTAGATTGCAATGTCGTAAGGGGTCTCACTGCTCCCCTGAGTATTAGCATATGAGATACTAAGTGTTTGAAGACGCCTGAGGAATCCAAAATATATAAGGTCCAACAGCTTTAGGAATTCTGGGTATTTAAAGTAAATGGAGTTCCTGTGACCCCTGGGGGCCTGAGGAAGTTGAAGGAGCAAAGGCGTACTTTTGGAACAGTAAAATAAAACACCTGCAGAACATTTACCTTCCTTCACAGCATCGCTTATGACAATTCATGGACCCCAGGGGTGTGATATGAGAGTATTAGGAGGTCAAAAAAGCGAGAAGACAAAAATAGCATCTCTGCATTTTAGATCTCTATGGATGATTAAACGGTCCCTGGAGAGTTTCCGTAAGGGTCAATGATCCAAACAGATGTCCTCTGCCTCATAAAAATGAAAAACACTGACACTGAGACCAGAGAGCAAGGAATTAAAGACAGCGTTCCACTTTGCAACAAGTACAGTGACCATTACTGTACAGGTAGATGTTCCCTTTGTCTCTTTGCTGGAGCATCACCTTCAACCTTATTTCGCCTGCATTCATCCTTCTTGACCAGCAGCACATGTTTCTCTGCTACACCTTATCTTCCAAATGTTTCACAACACCATATTAAAGTTAGATTTGTGTAATGTGGGATTTGCACCAATGACTGGAGGTTTTAGTTTAGAGAAGTTTAGAGATTTCATGAGGTTGAGGGGTGCATAGAGACAGAATTCAGGACAAAGAATCTGGCTCTAATCAGGGCAATCAGTGTCAGGTTGACTGCGCCCGTAGGAAGGCCAAGCCCCGAGGCCAGAACAGGGAAATAAAACCCATCTTTCTCAATTGTTTGGTCTCGATGTAAATATCTTCTGACAGTGTGAGAGTCGAGCTAAAGGTGAGCAGCGTGCCACTCAGACTCCTCATTCCTATGTCTACTGTTTGTTTTCCTCCATGTTTCCAACGTAACCTCTTGATCTAGAGGTTACGTTGGAAACATGGAGGAAAACAAACAGTAAAACATGCATGTGTTGACTAATCTATTAGAAATCACATGCAAATGCATGGATGCTTTGATGCAAACACCAAAATGCATGCACAGTGTCATCATGCACAAATGCATTTAAACTCACATGCATTTAAATGTAGGAATGCTGCACACACAATACACCAACATGCATAAAATTATGTACTAACACACACAAAGCAGGGAGCAATTATCACAGATAATATTTATACCTAACTCATGCAGACAGGCAACACTGACAGCCTTCTATTCGTCTATAAGATTCAACTTTATCTCCAAGAAATGCTTTACGTGACAAGAAAGAGACTTCAAAAATCAGTGTCTCGTCTTCTTCCTCCCCCGTGAACACAAAAGAATGTGTGGTAAGGCGTAAATACAAAACACAAGTGTTTCTGTGAAGAAGAGAAAGAAAAAAAAGAGAGACGCCCTGCAACCCCCATGGACTGCTGCGCTCCTGCCAGAGTATTAACTTATTCATTCTTCAGTTGAAACAGTCTGACTCATTTTCCAGCCATGTTTGGAGCTGGCGTCTCATCAGAGCTTTGTTTACCAGCATCCTACTTAATTGCACAGCGTACATGCAATCACGCTAAAAATAACCGAGCGCAGGAGGTTTAAATCAAGTGAGTCAGCAAAGCTGCTTTTTACCGGGTGAAAGGCCGAGTGTTTGATGAAATGATGCTTAGGATGCGGTCACCTGCACAACCTCCGTTCCCTTTACCGAAGAATACACCTTTTCTTCGCTTCTAGGATTCATGGAAAACATTAACTGGTAAAGTCTACATGATAGGAACCCATGAATCTCAGACCCTCTGCCCTCATCTTTCCATTTGTTTGAGTTAACACTAGAAAAATACAATCTATTAGTGTAATTGAACTAAAAGTAAACTATATTATGTTGCTTGTCTGAGAATAAAAGGACAGGAAACAAGTTGATTACCTCTATAAACCAGGAGTTTGTTGGTCTGTGGCATTTATATATGTGTTAACACAATACAAAGTAACAATAACATCAGCAATGAGCTTAAAAAACATCTTTTATCCTGCCTCTACTCTGAGCGCTCTCCAGTCAGTAAAAGTCTGTAGTTTTAACTCTCCTTCTCTTCTTCCTCTGGTAAAACATTCAATGTAAAGTGTTGTGTGTGCTCTGAAAAGTGCTATACAAATCTAATCCATTATTTTTCCTTTTTAATACTGCAATGGATTTTTTTCAGTATATTTTAATTACAGTTTCATTTAAAAAAATGCAATCATTTTTAAACAATATATAACTCATATAATTTAAATATTTTTCTTTTGAGCTATTAATGAAATCCGATTTGATGTTCAGTTTTTGTGTTAGTGCATGTATTGTGTTAGTGCATGTGAGAAAAAGTGCAAGTAAAGATAAACAGCAGAACCATGAACAAACGAGAAATTATGACCATTGTCAAAATGTTATTGAGGCAAGGGTGTAACGACTGTGGGACAGACATCAAAGCTGTTGCAACATCTAAATGAAGCCATTAGGACAATTTATGTAGATCTATGTATATTCATACAACACTTTATTAAGAATAACATGAGCAATTATGTGTGTGCCTTGCCAGAAAAGCCTTAAACCCCGTCCAGAAACACTGAGAGTTGTTGTTTAAGGCACTATTAGAAAGTACATTCTTAAGAAAAGTTACACAATTGGTCTCTGTAAACTTAAAAGTGATGAAACATTGCTTAAACCATAAAATCTAACAAGAACAATATGAAAGAAATCCTTTGGTTCCAACGCTAGAGATAATCTCCTGACTTCTAATGAAGTGTTATACAATCGTTTAGCTCCGTGGAGGGTAAGGGTCACATTTCAGAGGGGCTGGATCACTCAGTGGTGAAACCAGGGTGAGTGATAACCAGTGATACGAGCCAGATTTATTGTTCTGATCTATTATAAATGCAGCATTGGATGAAGATTGGAGTGCTTCATCATGCAATGCTGCCGTGACAGCAGATGAGTCATGATAGCAGAATGTGGTGGAGCAGGAAACATCACTTGTAATTACACTATTAACTTCAGAGGCTGAACAATAGTAAACATACTATTTTCGAAACACATTTACGGGCCACTTGAGGGACATCCATCTCTTGGAATTAGAGGAGACAATGTGGTATGAAGCTTCTTGGAAATGTGCTCTGAATTTGCTTTGCTTGTTGCCTTGGTGCAAAAATAATAAGGATAAACAACTGCATTGACCAGTATACGTACGCAGATGTGCTAAAACTGATTATATCGTAACGATTGTGCAGGTCAAGGCATGGGAAGCTGAAGTGGGAATAATAAACAGGTGGCAAAAAAAAAAAAAGACTGGCTTTCAAAAAAGGCCAAACAGCATCTGTAAGCAGAAATTGAGCACATGATGTTACAAGGGGACATGGTCTGATTTGTGCTGGTTATGACTAATAAGCGTTGCCTGATGTCACAGGACAGTGAGCCAAATATTTAGTACAATGCTATAAATACGTTCTGAGTTAATAGGTGAAATGAATTTGAATAACAGACACGTATTAAAGTAGATTTTCCCTGAATGTGGTATCGAGTATTTTTTACATAACACCAGTTATGTTACTTTGTTCTCCGGGCGTGTTTTGCATGTCATAGTTTGCAAGCGTGACTGCAACAGCAGTGCTTGAAACCCAGTCAAAGCATTACACCCACTCTGAGAACATGTCGCAGTTGGAGATTTCTATAAAAAAATTAAAAAGACTTACAAGTCAGACATTTATTAGCCCAACAGGAAAAAAAGAAGAAAGAAGAAAGGGAACATATATTTATGGGTGGTTGACAGTGTTGTTGATCAATATCAGACTACTCCAACAGGTGCTGAAATTTCTGGCTTTCAAAATTTACTTTCCATCTTTCCCTCCACCCGCTGGAATCTGAAGACTCTCCAAATTGATCCCTGACGTATTTACACTTTCAACACAGCAATAAAGATCAGCCAGAAACCAATATCAACAAGACGTATGAGCTGCAAAACTCAATGTATGTCAGTTGCACTTAATGTGGCATGGAGCTGCTGCAGCCATGTTTATGGACAGTTAAAAAATACATCATTTAGCAAAACCTTTAGACACTTAACATCTACAAAAGTCAGCTATCACACGCAGCTTGGGACTGGTATGCTGTTAATCAGAAACCCATGTCATAATGATGGTTTTCTGAAGAGAAATTAGTCATCACAACCTCTGTCCTGCGTTTTGAGTGGTAATCTTGAGCATAAGCTTCACTATAGTGGCTGTAAAACTTACTGTGTGCTTGTAATCAGTACAGTTTGGATGCTACTGAAAAGAGGTCGATTACAAAAATAAAGAAAAAAGATTAAAACAAGACAAAAAATTTCAATTAAATATGGTACTTTAGGCATGTAGGGTATATCTTCTGGTCTTTCTTTGTTCAGTCCAGTTAACTGTAGTCCAGTTATGATCCAGTTCAAACTAATCCATTATATAGTCGTCATTAGTGTAATTTTTAATAGCTGTGTTCATACACAATAACAACAACAACAGAAGATTACCAAGCAGAAGAAATCAACAAACTGCATGTCCCATCTTCAGCAACTTGGGTTCAGATTAAGATTTTGTAAATGTAAATGTTTCCTAATAATTTCTGAGTTTATTCATTTAAATAAAGTTTTATCCTCCTGCAAAACAACAAAAACACAAAAAAGTCAAATTCAAGTTTGTGAAGGTGCTGAAAAATGTTTGCATAAAAAAAAGGCCATTTTTAGCATAGAAGTTAGCACAAAGCTAATTACAAAGCTAATGCTGTTGTGGGTTTTGTCTGTCTCTTACACTCCTATCTGATTGGATGATGACTGATCAATCTATCCAATCAGAGAGCAGATGGTCCTTCCACAGATGTAGGATCTTAAATAGGAATAAATCAATTTTAAAAATATAAACAGCGTTGTGATTGTGTCTTAAAGTAAATATGATAAAGGAATATATGCCTCAATACTACTACTACTAATGACAATAATATTTAATAATAATAATAATAAAAATAATAAGGTAATCAGATATTTATTTACCATTTTAAAGTGTTTTTCTGCTAGTTTACACTAATCTATCTGAAAAAAAATCATAGCTATAAATATTGAAATCAATATGACAAGGAGACATTTATCATAGGTCACATCTCAGCACCATCAAACCGGTTCACTGGTCCACTGATCCAATTCAAGGCATCTGTCTGGGTAAGTCCTCATTATTCCACCAAAACCAGTATTACTCATTTCACTTAATGTGTCTTTTTAATTTCTGTGGATCATTTTGATCCTGTTGCTTCTATCGTAGGGAATCGAGGTTGTTACCTTAAAGTGTTGGACGCCTGTGGGACAAAGTGGGATTAACACACCCGGGACATCTCTGTTACTTGGGATGACTTACCCAAACATTTTGTGTCTGTATAAACAGAAAAATGCTGCACTCCTTTACTATTTTCTTCATAAACAGAGAATGAGCATTGCCACTTCATGACAACGTCATCTTCACGGACATCATATTGAGCCAGTTCATTAAAAATAAGATAAGAAAATCCTGTTTTGTATCGGAGGTCTCATGTCAACAAGCTGGGCTGGATCCAGATCAGTGTTTCTATTCAATTATCTCTAACAGGCTGTAAGGATGCTGTTAGTGTGTGTGTGTGTATAGATTTGGACGTAATGAAGTGTGATCTTTTAGAATCAGAATCCCCCCCACACACACATTTCCTCACACCCTTACAATCTCAAAACCTATAAATAGATCTTTTAAAAGTCAGAAAAAAAGAATGAAGAGCATGAAAACATTGTGATGACTTAGAATTATCCGAGAAGTTCATGGATTAGGAATGAGTGGAAGTTATGGCCCGGGATGTTTTCAGTGTGAGGACATAGCAGGAAATGATGACGCTGCATTGCCAGAAAGTTCCTCGCTGGCTTTAAGCTGAAGCCATGGCAGCTGCTGCTGGATTATTGAATCTTTCCAGTGTCATCTGGATTCAACAAGAGGGGTTTTTCAGCCTGAAAACGCTGGAATTCTTCATGGACACATGGTCGTTTACACACTTATAAAATATCTTCGCTAGTTAGTTACAACTGGGGAGGCTCCGACCATTACAACTCTAAAACCTAAACAGGAGGGAAAAAGTAGAAAATATTTCACAACCTTAATTATAAACGAATTTCAGATGTAAGATGTACAAGTAGTAAAGGTTGGCAAATCAACCAATTTTTTATTTCCAACGTGTCAGAAAGTATAAGCTCATTTAATATTTAATGGCCAACATGTCTTGAGGATGTTTATTGTTATAGCAATCCCTCTGTTCATTTCATGACGCACCATTTATCAATTATTATTCATTTTTCTGTCTTTTAAAAAAAAAAAAAAGCATTTAAACACGAGGCTGCACGGTGGTGCAGTTGGTTAGGACTGTGCCCTCACAGCAAGAAGGTTGCCGGTTCGAGCCTTGGTGTGAGCAAGACTCCAGCCGGGAACCTTTCTGTGTGGATGCATGTTCTCCCCGTGTTAGCGTGGGTTCTCCCCGTGTTAGCGTGGGTTCTCCCCGTGTTAGCGTGGGTTCTCTCCGGGTACTCCGGCTTCCTCCCAC
>JBAMIG010000010.1:9320204-9341588 GCA_037177335.1 Kiunga ballochi | reverse complement strand
CTTGTTTTAAGCTAGCTCTGCTCCTTCCGAAGCGCGCATTTGAAGTCTGCATCTGAAGCGCACTTCGATTTGGAACGGCACTTGGCGCGCGGTCTGCAAATCCACACTTCGAAGTGTGCAGTCTCTGAATTGAGAAACGGCCAATGTCACACACCAGCAACTGGATATCAACATATTGTCTGTTTCGAAGGTGTATTATAAATAATTCAGCAAAGAAACCCAAGAATTCATTGTTGGTGGGAGAGAAGAAAAGAAAGCGACAGTCGAGATCAAACTAATTTTTATGACTGTAGAGAAATCAGAGAAGAGATGCAAGATCTTATTTTTTGTTAGAGGCAACTTAAAATTCTTTAAGCCAGATGATAATTTCTCATCTCTTTGGTCCAAAGATCTTTATTTCTATCCACCTCTACGGATATGCCATAATCATTAGACTTTGATGCTTTTTAAATAAAACAAGATGCTCACTTGTATCCGTCATCCTGTTTATCAAAATCTGATTATTCTGCCTTCAAATCTACTTCTGATCCTGTTGCCTTTTAGAAGATAATGAATAATTACTCTAAATTTAAATAAAAGTCATTTATTTGTCATTTCTTTTCTTTGTTTCTTTTTTAAGACTTTGGAAAAAATGAAAGAAGATAGTTCACAAAGTTTAATGCACCATCCTTTTTACTGATGATGCACTTTATGGGTAATAATGCTTAATAATCACCAATGAGGAAGTATTTACTGATCATTTCAACCCTTTTGCCATCTAATACAAATGTCAAGGTGACACCCAAGAGGACTGAAACAAAAAAAGTGGGAGAAAAAAAGTCCTGAAACTGTTTCAGCTATGAATTTGGTGACACAGCTGATGTGTCGATTCTTCGTCCCTTCAAAATCTCCCTAAAAGGAGATAAAAGTAAAACGCTGCCAGCTCAGTGTAAAATGAACCACAGCATCCATATCTGCAAAGCAAAGAGGGGTGTGCCCAATGAAAAGTTTCCAAGCTCTTGAAAAGAGAAAGAAAACGGTACCGCCTCTAAAACAAACTTCCTCCATCACTTCCTCTACCGCCCTGAGCAGTATAAATATCACTTTCTGAAACTCACTGAGAGGTGAAGCTCCTTGCATCTAAATAAGTACACAGCTTCCAACCAGCAGTGAAAGGGTAAACCAGCAGTGTCTGCAGCAAGCTGCACTCACAAGCCTGCACCTTATAAGGGTGTCAACAGTTTAAGGAGGTTCTGACATCGGCCACAACCTCATAGCAAGTCCACACAACAGTAAGTATATTTAAATGCTTCGCTGTTTATACTCGCTTGGCATCTTCCTCATCACTCTTTGTAGGACTTGTCTGACTTTGGTGCATTCTGTTGACTGAAATAAGTGTAGTCAAAGTTGGAAGTTGGAGTACAGGTTTGTGTATTTGGAAGTCCAGATACATCCTCTATTTTCACTCCTCTCTGTGTCCTAAATCAGAAAGCGTTTACAAGGTAGGACAGGGGGGAAATTAAAGCATTTTAAGTTATGGATTTTAGGTAAATGTGTCCCCAAACGAAGCAACGAAGAGTTAAACTTGTCCTTTTTGTTCCGAGTCTCAGCTCTTTGTTGAGTCTGTACAGTATTTTATGTCAATGTGGGTGTGTTGCTGGACGAGTTTCCTAACACTCCAAAAACAAGCCTGGTCAGGTACACCTGAGCCAGCATGCCTCAGATGAGGCTGTGATTTTTTTCCTACTTCTTTATGACATTAAACTGCAAAAAACACGCACACACAGTTGTTAAAATGTAAACCGGTTTATATCATATTTGGACTTTGCATGTGCTGCCTCTCCATACAAGACAAGTATGAACACTTCCTGCATACCTGAGGTTTTTGCACTACAAGCACTGCCAATAATCCAGAGCACACACCCAATGAATGTGATGGCTGATGTGCTATAATGGGTTCCTCTTATTTGCTGAACACAATGTTCGTTTAGCTAACACGGCAGAATCATTGATCGCATGAGGTGCTGAATGAAAACAGCAACATTGTGAACTCCTCAGGAGAAAACGAATGAAATCACTAAATGTTAAAACACTGTCCTGTCTGGAAATAATAATGTACAGAAAGGTGTGTCACCTGCAGTTAAAATGATATTTCATGTCTGCCCCGCAGAGACTGACACTCCTGTGGTTTTTATGCACCATGGCTCTCTCGCTGACTCGCCTCCACCACGGCAGCACCAGCCAAGAAATTAGACATGTTTTGTTTTTTTTTGTTATCTTTGTACAGAAAACAATTTTACATTTCCTTTAAAATGTGCAGCTATTCTGAGTTTCCCAAACCTGAATGCAGCACAGAACAAAGAGAGAGAGAAAGAGAGAGAGAAGAAAAACAAGAAGAGTTGGCATGCGAGCAGCGTGCATATAGGTGGAACGATTGCTATAGTTGAGACGGAGTTACAGCAATTATGTTTGCATCACATGTTTTTTAAAGTTAACAGAGATCTTTGCATGTTTATGTGACCTAGATAGCATAATCTATATACTAAGCATTTGTAAGCATTCATTTACAGCAAGCAGGTGTTTGGATGGATGTAAGATGTGTGGTGGCTTTTACAACATGCATCTTTCATCAGACTTGTTTAAGCAAGGAGGAAGAAACATCTCCTATTTTATTCACAAAAACACTGTACCATACAGCTCAGTGTGTAATAACACAATCATTGGATGGGCTGATCAGGGTGCACGGCAGTCCCAACATAAGTAAACATCTGATGTTTTCATATGTGATCATGGTGACATTCTTGGTCTGTGAAACTGTTGTCAGAGGTTATTAAAATGCACAAAAATGACACTCATTTGGTGCATGTTTTAAGGAACTGGAGCACAATGTACAGGACTTATTAAGTCAGAGCTCTGATGTATGCAAGAGTGACCTAATGTTGCAGTTTGGTGACATTTGTGTTCGAGAAAAAACAAACAAACAAAGAAACAACAAGCATTTAAAGGCAGTTTTAGTCAGCTACAAGCCTGGGGTTCAGTTTTTTTCTGTTTTGCCCTTATAAGCTGTGGTCAGATGACAACACTCACCGTTTGACCACAGCTGCACCTACTTCTGTTAAACAAAGAAGAAACCACAGTGTCGGTGCTGATCCCAAGTCTGCAAAACTGAACTGGCTTCTTGCTTCTGATAAGTTTGTGTGTTTGTTAGCTTAAAAACAACTTGCAGATGTAGTTAGTGAAAAGTGTAAGAGCTCTAAATAAACTACCTTTATAAAAAAAAAAAGATACCAGCCTTTATTTTTAGACATTATAACTTATCCCTGTAGTTTTGCTCATTACTTCAGATAAAATAAAATAAATCCAAAATCATAACAATGTGATGCTTAGATTTTAAACATATTATCTGGTGCCACATTGAACTTCCCTTATTAGTATTAGCATTGTTAGCCTGTAATTTGCAGCCCTGTCTGCAGTAAACTCCTCTCTACTTTTATTTTCATCCATCTGTGTCCCTCAAAGTGATCGGTGATGATTTGTTTTGCTCTTTCAAAGAAGCACACTTGTAGCAAAAGGTGTTAACATTATTAACCAAAGCTTTGTCTCTCCTAGGTCAATCAAAATGAGTAGAAAGGATTCACCACTCTGCAAGCAGCAGTCCACACCATGCTTTGGAAAGGGTGAGTCAAAAGTCCAAAAAAGGCAAACACCTGTGCCCAGTTGTACAAAACTACTAACAATTAAGCTGAATAGAGTGATGCAGAAATTACTCATTTTAAATCAGCAATGTAAAAAAAAAAACTTCCCTCAGTTTGCTTGACCAGACTTTGGATAAATAGTTTGGCAGTGCTTGAACATATGAAATACTGCCGCTAAGGCCTGGAGCAACAGCTAGATTAATCCACCCACACAAACAGGTTCAGACAGGTTTTTCCCTGAAATATACATTTATGACAAGTGGAAGCTCGTTTGTTCAGGATATCGGGCATACACTGATATCATTGTTATTAGAACTCAGTTCAAAAGATGGAAAGTCAGAAATTTTGGGACCGTTTGTCCACTCTTGTAACTTCAGCTGCTTGTACAATTGGAGCATCTTTGTGGGTCAGCATTAGGATAACAAGAGGTGTAGATTTTACATCATTGCTAGCTCACACACTAAACCCTGATAGATCTATATCAAGGCTTTTCAATTAGGTTCTACAAGGACCGCAGTACTTTGGGTTTTCCATGTATCCCTGTTTCAAAACACCAACAGCCAATGAAGTTCTGCTCAATGACTCATTAATGTGAGTCAGGTGTGTTGAAACCGTGATGCATTGAAAACTTGCAGGGCTGCGGCCCTCGTAGGACCTAGTTTGTCTGCTTAGATGGACCACATGAAGCCATTCGAGTGTACAGGTTTTGGGTCAGTTATGGGATCCCGTTTCATGTGTTCACTGGTTCAAGTTCAGTTGTCTTTGTTGTATGAGATCTTCTCTGAGGGGCCGTCCACTCGGCATCAAATTGCTGCAAAACTGCAACAACCTCTGATGAAGAAGCAGAGCTTGGAGACTGGTGGCCTCTGTTCAGAACTCTTTTGGACAGAATTTCTGGGATCCGGTTTGGTGACCTCAGGATTGGGTCACTGCTCTTTGCAGATGATGTGATTCTGTTGGCTTTATCTGGTCGGGATTTTAAGCTCTCGCTTGAACGATTTGCAGAAGAGAGTGAAGCAGCTGGGATGGGTTCAGCCCCCCCAAAACTAAGACCAATGTCCTCAGCCAGAGAAGGCTAGAGTATCCTCTCTGGATTGAGAATGATGTCCTGCCGTAAGAGGAGTTCAAGTATCTTGAGGTCTTGTTCACGAGTGAGGGAAGGGTGGAGCGTGAGTAAGGTGGAGCTGCGCTGGTAAAGAAGGAGCTGAGCCAGAAGGTAAAGCTCTTGATTGACTGCTCCCTCAATGTTCCTACTCTCACGGTTAGTCCCGAGCCGTAGGTGGTGATTGAAAGTGTGAGATTGTGAATACGGGCAGTTAAAATGAATTTCCTCCATGGGTAAGAAGCTTGGCCATCCCATCCTCCACATTGAGAGGCTCCTCCAGATGAGATGGCTCAGGCATCTGGTTAGGATGCCTCCCAGATGAGGGGCTTCAAGGAGGAGGAGACCCGACGAAGAACCAGAACATACTGGAGGAATTTGATCTCTTGGCTGCCCTGGGAATGCCTCAAAATCCCACAGATGAGCTGGAAAATGTGGCCGGGTCAAAAAACGTTCCCAAATTTTCTTGTTCTCTGTGTTTTTCATTGTTAAACACTTTTTGGTTTTGGTTTAAGAGGTGCTATGTAAATAACATTTACTTACTTACTCCTAAAACAATGAAAAACTCATTGCAGAAGTGGTTGTAAATGTCTAAATCCTCTCAGCCAGACTGAATAAAACTATAAAACTGTCAAATCATTTTACAAATACAGACACATTCTTTTAAGAATGTATTTAAGAAAGGAAACTCCCACAACTTCAATCAATCCTTTAGCGTACGTCATCCTCTGTGCTGCTCACATGTTACTAGCCAGTTGTGACACACCAGCTCGGTTTAGAAGCTGCTGTTGCCATGACTGTCTCAACATCCCAAAATAGAGTTAGAAAGGGACACTCAAGACAGCAGCAACTGGTGGCTGCATTATAGACTCACTACATAAACAGCAGAGCAGAGTTAGGAAGCTGCAGTGAGAACCTCGAGGCGAAGCATCTTAGATACAAGAAAGATACAGGTGGCTTAAGTAACTTTTAAATGTTGACTTCCTGACATGTGAAAAAGCTGAATCAGAGATCTAAAGAGAGATCCAGACACATATAAGCTGAAACACTTGACCCAACAGAGACTGAGAGACACAAACATGGCCCAAACCACAACAGAAGGTAAGAGACGAAGCGCTGAAGTGGTTGATTGCAAAACTGTATGGTGAGGCTGAACCGTGATGTGATGACAGTTATATGAAGGTTCATTTACTGGCAGTTGCTTGAGACACAAGGGCAGTAAGCTTTGATGAAGGGTTTACTACCTAAATCGTAATGTTTTCCAAGAATACCAGCTTTTACAACCAGAGACACTTCCAACAGGGATATGATGACACTTAAGTGCATATTTGGACATTGAGGCTTTTTAACTTATGGTGCAAAATAAAGCAGATTAATGAACCTGCCTTCACATCCAGACTGTGCGGATTGTTGTTTAGCTCTTCCAGCACAGAGAGGCTAGGGTCTAATGACATCTTCCAAAATGTACTTTGCAAATAAAGTTGGCAAAATGTCAGATAGATATGTCAGTCAAATAGGAGGCAGGGTACAGGTGAGGAGTGAGTCATTTGATATACTGCATATATATATAAACACTTTTCCTGTCTTTTTTGTTATTCTGAAACCAGAACTGCCCCAATGACCTACATACTGCATGCAGCATGGCTAGTGACAGTGATGACACAGCGATTAGAATAGCCTAACATCTCCAATACAGATGAGATGCTGGACAGCAGGGTTGCTTTTCACAACATGCAGGCCAAGCTATTTAAAAACAACTTCTCTGCTGTTCATCTGCTATGATCAAAATACAATTTCACAGAGCCTTGAGCTAAAAGTAACCCTCGGGCTTGTGCCATGGGGTTATAAAAGAATCAGGTCAGTCTAAACACGCCTGAGTGTTTTCCCACCAAAATATCTAGGGAGCCAAAGCGGCAGATCATGTATTCTCCATTTACAGTGAAGCAGATTTGATACTATACGGCAGAGCTGGATTTTCTGGGCTAATGTTGGTGCACAAACTATATGACGAGCAGCTATAGCATAAAAAAAGGTTCAGTGTAAACATTGGAGGTCAAACTCCTTAAAATGCATCGTCACTGCAAGTCAACAGCATTCTAACATGTAAGCCCTGAACGCAGTGCTGCACTTTATTATTTAGGGGATAGTGTGACTCATTTCTCATCAAACAGCTGTACATGAGTTGATGAGAAATAGTGGAAGCTTGCAGTATGGCTTGTGGAACCATTTCCCCCTTACAGACGATGTGATGGGTCACATTTTCATGCTGAAACACTCAGAACAGGGTGTTTTCTGTAACCAGCCTGTGAGATGGCTAATAGTTGTGAGCGGCCAGCTAACAGTGAAAAAACACCAAACAGGCTTCCCGTAGAAAAATAAACTCTTTATTTGATGAGCTCTGGACCTGGGCCTTTACCAGAAACGCTGCTAATGAGCCAATTGGCCCCTTTTTTATCTCCAGCTGCTGATTGGACTGAACCATTTACAGGGGTGTCTTCCCACTATAAAATCCCACCATCCAAAACGGAGATCAGCAACCAACTATATATAAAAATACTCATAATTAATACACAAATACCCTGTAAACATGCATCCATCCATACATTTTCTACCGCTTAGTCCCTAGGGGGCTAGAGCTTATCCCAGGCGTTGTAAACATGCAATGTCCCCAATTACACAGTGCAGACATGCAATTAAAAAGTCCAAGCCTGCTCAAAGTGCTGTCAATGTGTTAGTGTCTTTCAGGTAACGGGCTACTGCTCCGTTACACAGCCGGACATATTTGCAGACTCTCTAGCAAGACCAAAACACGAGCCAGCCCCTCTGCACATGTTTACATTTTTGTAGTAAGATGAGATTGTGCTAAACACCCCCGCCCCCTTCCTCAGACTCGTATCCAAGTATTTTCCTGGTATTTGTGTTTACTGCTGTCACTGAGATAATGTTGTCCCATCTTTTAGTGGTGACATTTCACAACATTCACAAGAGATGGAAACATTTTTGTCAGCTACTTGTTAAAAGTGAAAACTGATAAACAAGTCCCAAAAGTGCACTTCATGTCCCGATCTAAGTGTCTAATCAGGGCTGATGTTTCTTTTAACTCCCCCAGATATCACACGACTTTTCCCCAGAATGTCAATAAGCGAAGTAGATGAGAGGGTACGCCTTATGGCAGAGAAGGTGTACGCCTCCGCCCTAAAGGAGGAAAACACCAAGGATGCTATAGCACTTTTCACCGTGCCAGAAGACTGTCCCATCGGCCTGCATGAGGACAGAGAGAGGGCTCTGCAAAAGGAGCTGGCTGAGCAACAATCTGAAGAGTCTGTTCAGAGGTAATACATCCCTTTTATATGGGAAAAACATATATATTATATATGTACTTCCTGACAGGAGATATATACGTGTTGTTTTGTTCATTGTCAGGAAGAAGCATTTCTTGCTGAAGCGATCGCAGTCAGTATCTTCACCTGCAAGTATTGACTGGCCCTCTGGGACACTTCGAACGCAGAGCACAATCATGAGTGATTCTGAACTCCCAGAAGCCTTCCCAGACTTCCAGAGAGTCACCATCAGTGGAGATTATTGTGCAGGGGTACAACATATTTATAACTGTTTGAGTTTAGTCCTTACAGTCAGCACTGGTACATATTTACTCAGATGCATTAAGACTTAGCTCTTTAGAGATGCATTTTACCAGGTTTAACAGCTTCAACTAATCGCTGACATGAATTGTTTTCCCCTTGTTTATTGTTCAGATCACAGTTGAGGATTATGAACTAGCAACCAAGAGTCTCCTTAAGGCATTGTTCATCAGGGAGAAGTACTCCAGGCTGGCCTACCATCGCTTTCCCAGAACCACTGCACGTTTCCTGCGTAAAGCTGAAAACGAGAAGTGGCAGGAAGAGGATGAGATCCTACCAGGTAGGCAGGCATTTGAATTCAAACCGGCTGAAAAAAAGATTCATTCGAACAAGGGGTATACAGTTTTTAAGTTATAGTAGAGTTTTAGTAAGTACTCAAAAGAGAAATAACTGTTTACTATTAGGATAAACTAAACAACTTTAATATGTAAAGCTGGTTCAATGAGTACTTTATAAATGTCTTAATGGTCTTAGACTTTCTTTTTACCTGATCTGATTATGAGTTATGAGTCTTCGCAGACCCTGATGTCCTCTGGTACTGGCTTTTCAGCCCTCCCCTTCATCAGAACCAAAACCAGAGGGTTCTTTAGCCGGTAGGTGCAGCTATGACTGCCATCATGGTCCACGTCTGTGGCACAGGCTACCAAAGAACCTCCGGGCTGCAAGCTTTAAACTGAAACTTTGTTAATTTGTGCTTTATCCTTTATTTATTTAAACATTTTTCTTTAAATTCAAGTCTTATATGTTTTGTCTAATTTTAGTGCATTATTTTTATTTTTTCTTTAAAAAAATCGCCTGTGATAGGACTTTTTGTCCTATGTGATATTTATTTTAATTTTCTAACATTTTTAATGTTGGAGGCTGTGCCCGCTCAGTCTGCAGGGTTGCTGTAGCAGCTATCCCTCCAGTGATGGTACCACAGGCTCAATTAAATGAGCCAGATGACAGAAAATGTGAATGAGGTGCTGATTAAACATGCCGACATCCCTCATATCTGCTCCAATGCAGGTTTTGCAAATGCAGTCACGGATATAATTTGATTAGTTTACGACTTTGAAGCTAACACCTTGTCCTGTTATGTTTGATGCCATTTTGAACTCATATGGTGAAGATGAATCCTCCTATCAGCTATTGTCTGCAGCTATTTTTAACCATCTGTGTTTGTGAAATCAGTGTTAGTGTAAAAGTGTGTGAGCCAAGGTCAGACTATTCCTGACTGCAGATAAAGGAAACACTTTGAAGAATTTCAGCTGAGTACGACCTGCTGAACAAAGAAAGAAAACGGGACTTTGTAGGTTCTACATGTTAAGCTAAAATTACCAACATTAGTTGAATGTCCTGATGAACGACACATTTAATAAATCAGTGTTTTAACTACTCAGACCTCAAAGAATTAGATTAGAAAAACCTGTCTTAAAGATCATCATATAAGTGTAATTTTTTCCACTGCTTGTATGCTTCTGCTGTTTTAACTGATGTGTTTTTAATCAGTGTAACTCAGTTTTTGGGTTTTGTTTATGTGCTTCAATAATTTGTAGACATCTGGCCCTTCCCTCATGAAGGAGAGGACTTGTATTCCATGGAGGGCATTCCCGAGAACCTAAGCTATGAGCTGCAGATAAAAGATGGCATAGTTAATGTTTATGAAAATGCAGAAGCCCTGAAAAACCAGCAGCCACTCAATCTCCCTTACCCTGACCTGGAAACCTTTGCTATAGACCTGAGCCACGTGCTAGCAATGATAGCTGATGGTCCAACGTGAGTACTCAAGTCGTTTTAATATTCTTGTACCAAAGCAACATATTAATTGTGCTAATAGGCGGTCAAAAAGTGTCGATGTATACCGATGATTATGGCAGAGCATCATTCAGCAGAGTGGAGCTGCAATCTCCATCTCATTGGGTGCCATTGTTGTAGGAAAACCTACTGTCACAGACGATTGAACTTCCTGGAATCCAAATTCTACCTTCATGAAATGCTGAATGAGATGGCAGAGATGAAGGAGCTGAAAAGTGTCCCACACAGAGACTTCTACAATGTTCGAAAGGTTAGTTGCCTTTTTTACTTTTAATATTGGTTAAAAATGATTGTTTAGCAACAAAACTTCAACAAAAATAACTTTTTTAATAAGCTATTTAACTGATAAAAGCCAGTTTTAAAGGTAAATCCCCGTTTGCTTCTTTTCAAACTCAGGTTGACACACACATTCACGCTGCTGCGTGCATGAACCAGAAGCATTTGCTGAAATTCATAAAAACTACATACAAGATGGAAGCTGACCGTGTGGTCTTGGAAAAAGGCAACCAGAAGATCACTCTCAAGGAAGTCTTCAACAATCTCAAAATGGACCCTTACGACCTCACTGTAGATTCCCTTGACGTGCACGCTGTAAGGCCTAATCCAACATTGCATGCTAACTCCTACCTGCATGTAATGCGTCCAAGTTTGTGATCATTAGGTTTTACGTTTCATTCATTACAACTTTTTTCACAGGGAAGACAAACTTTTCATCGGTTTGACAAGTTCAACTCCAAGTACAACCCGGTGGGAGCCAGTGAACTGCGAGAGATTTACCTGAAAACAGACAACGACATCAAAGGAGAGTACTTTGCACGTCTCATCAAGGTGCAGTATTAACTAAAGTACAACCACCATACACCTTCTGCTGTGTTTCATCGTTACTTTTACGGTTTAACCAGTCAAACTGGAATTAATAATTCGTATCAGATTCACGAATTTAATTACCTGGAAGTCCACAACCTTATTTGGCAAACCCATAGCAAATACTGTGACGTAAAAAACAATTGAGAATAAAAAAAAATTAAACGGACTGAAAAATATGACCACAAAGAATATAAAGCATCAGGAGGGAACAAATGTACATTCTCTGCATTCACTTAAAAGTGCACAAAAACCTGAATTTAAGGGCTAAAAAAAAGTAGATTTAGCATAATATGTCCGCTTTAAGACTGATCAAATATGACTGGTTTAGTACATGTTGCATCAAATAGTTGATGAATGTTGTCTCTTATGTTCCTCTTCCTGTAAACAATGATGGTGTCTGTAAATGTCATGCGCATAATAAAATCTATAAACGTTCTGAATAACTTTACTTATGCTTACCAATAGAAAAAAAGGGGGAAGATGATGGGATACGCTCACTTCTGCTTATCAAGAACCATCAATAACTTCCTGTTTGCTTCATATAACAGGAAGTTGCTAACGATCTGGAAGAGAGCCGGTATCAGCACGCAGAGCCCCGTCTGTCAATTTATGGCCGTTCAACAGCAGAGTGGGAGAGTCTTGCAACATGGTTCATCCAGCATAAGGTCCACTCATCCAACATGAGATGGATGATCCAAGTTCCCAGGATCTAGTAAGCAACTGCTTAAAAAAAGGCATAATATAAAACAATATTGCAACATGTGCTGATTAGATTGCCATCTTACAATTCAAACCAATTATATCTGCCATGTTTTTTTGCTTTTTTTTTAAACTCCAATTCATAAAATGATCAATTTTCATGCAAAAGAACATTTTAATTATCAGTAATCTATATAGACTTAGGACTGCATGTGTCATAACGCTGAAAACATTGCACAATTGTTGCGTTACATCTGAATGAAAAAGGGTTTATTCAGGTACTTTTGTCTTACAGTGACATCTTCAAGGCAAAGAAATTAATACCAAGCTTTGCCAAGATGCTCGAGAACATTTTCCTCCCCCTTTTTGAGGCCACAGTCAACCCTCAAAAGCACAAAAAAGTCCACGTGTTCCTAAAATACGTAAGTGCTTGATGATCTGCAGGTTTCAGAAAAGATTAGCGAGCGAGAAGACGTCACCCCATCCATCCGGTTGCGTGTTATTCACGTTGTTTCCCCTGCAGGTAACGGGCTTCGACAGCGTGGACGACGAATCCAAACATAGCGACCACATGTTCTCTTACAAGAGCCCCAACCCCGAGGCGTGGACCACCAATGATAACCCTCCCTACACGTATTACCTCTTCTACATGTATGCCAACATCATGGTGCTCAACAATCTGCGCAAGTAAGTCCTGATGTTTAGAGCTCATAAACGCTCCGACACCAGTTAAACAGTTTAGAGCACATGTGTCAAACTCCGGTCCTCGAGGGCCGGTATCCAGCAAGTTTTGGTGTTTACCTGCCCTAACACACCTGATGCAAATAAAATAGATCCAACTGCTTCTTCTCCATCTATTAAGTAATTTCAGTCAGCTGTGTCAGAGCATGGAGACAACAACAACCTGCTGGATACCGACCCTTCAGGGACTGAGTTTGACACCCCCAGTTTAGAGGAAATGAGCTCATAATGAAACATAGAGTTTTGATTCCTCTGTAAAGGTGGGTCTGGTTGTGCTCTAAAGAATTGACTCTTTTGGCTTTCGCTCCAGGGAACGAGGACTCAACACCTTCCAGTTTCGTCCCCACTGTGGCGAGGCGGGCTCCATCACCCACCTCGTCTCTGCCTTCCTGACAGCTGACAATATCTCCCACGGGCTCAACCTCAAGAAGGTGTCACTTTCACCTCCTATCGTCCTATTCTATTTAGATTTTGTTTTTCAGTTTTCCCCTAATTTATCAGCTTATTAAACAGGCTTGCGTCTGTATTTCTACCCACTCTAGAGTCCAGTGTTACAGTACCTGTACTACCTGGCCCAGGTCCCGATTGCTATGTCCCCACTGAGCAACAACAGCCTGTTCCTGCAGTACTCAAAGAACCCACTGCGAGAGTTTCTGCATAAGGGTCTGTGTGTGTCGCTGTCCACTGATGATCCCATGCAGTTCCATTACACAAAGGTCTGAACTGCAGGAAGAAAAAGATCAAAATGCTCAGATCCAATCATGTTAACTGTAATGAATGAATAAATGTTGTTTTAATAAAATGTTCAGGAAGCCTTGATGGAGGAGTATGCCATAGCGGCACAGCTGTGGAAGTTAAGCACGTGTGATTTGTGTGAGATTGCCAGAAACAGCGTTCTGCAGAGCGGCCTCTCACATCAGGTAAGTGTCAGATTTCACTGAAAGCAACTGAAATATCAAATCTTACATAAAATGTTTCCATAAAGTATCCCTGCCTGGTGATTCATAGCCTTTCACAATCATGTGACTCTGCAAAAGATGTTAAAACCAGATGATATTGGTGTTTTCTGCCTGAATTTCCTAAATTCTGGATGAATTCCTGCAATCTGGATTTTTAAATGAGGAAAAATGATTTTGTGAAAATGTTTGGATGTTATTAATATTATGAAATTTTCTTGCTTCAATAATACATGTAAAAACATTCAAAGGAAACTCAGCAGAGCCACTAAGTCGTTGCATGCTGAGATGTGTGTCATGTATGCTGAACAACCACAAACCTCATAATAGAAAATTAAAACATTATTCTGACACAAGAAACCAACAAATAAGTACAATAAGACAGTTATATTTATATAAGAAAATGTATTATCTTCATATTAATCTAACATCTTTAGAGCTCCCTCCATCCATCCATTATCTACCGCTTTGTCCCTAACGGGGTCACGGGGGGGCTGGAGCCTATCCCAGCAGCCAACAGGCGAGAGGCGGGGTACACCCTGGACGGGACGCCAGTCCATCTTTAGAGCTCTTGTTATCAAATTAAATGTATTCCTCTTTTTGTTCACATTACAGCATCAATTTTCTAATATAATGCCTTCATTTAGTTTCAGTACAGTGCCATGTATCTCCCCTTGAATTAGAAAAAAATAAACCTAAGCACGTACCATGTCTGAGTTACATTTATCCCTAATATCCACAGGAGAAGAAGCATTTCATTGGTTCCAACTACCTGCAAGATGGTCCAGAGGGCAATGACATCCGGCGGACAAACGTGGCACAGATCCGCATGGCGTACCGACACGAGACCCTGTGCAATGAACTCAGTTTTCTGGTGGATGCGGTGAAGACGGAGAGTGAACTGAATCCAGCTGAATGATTTATCTACACAAGACCTGGATGAGTCCTCAGAGATGATTGGAGGACACACTTTGTCCCTGCCTTCTTTTTTTTTTTAAACATACTCTGAATGTTCAGACTTGAAAAGCTGAGGTGCTGGTGTTTATCGGTTATGGAGCATGATAGAGATGTGACTTTTAGACCAGTGATAATATTACTAATCATCTTTATGTCTAATTTCAATCAGAGGTTTGTTTATCTAGGAGGTACTTGTGTAACTGGGTTTGGGAGATGGCATCTCTCAAACATTTACTGGTAAAATATGATTGAATATTGATATTATTGTTCTGAGGGTTTGCTGTCACAGGACAGGACGTTATTCGTGGTAATAGCCAAAAAAAATAAAGGTGAAGGTAATATATCATGCAACTCTGGTCACATAAGCCTGTTGGCAATTTATTGATAATGAAAAAATATCAGCAAAATGTTTAAAGTCACTGAAGTTTGATGGTATTTCTACCTGTTGGAAAACTTTGTGATGCAATAAGTATCAAAACTCCTTTTATTTTTCTTTTTATAAAATCCTTAAAGATATTAGACCAAGTTGTTTTTTTGTTTGTTTATGCATTTTCTCATCATTTTTCATACGTAAAAATAAAGACTTCATTTGGGAACGTGTCTGTGTAAACGTCTTTCCATCAGGTCTCCTGTAAAGTCTCAGCAGTCTCTACAGGGTGCGCACAGATGGGTTAAAAAAATATGGGAAATGGATTTAAATCTGTAAAATGCAGAGTATATAAGTGGGCATCAAGGGAAACACACATCCTGTAAACACAACTATGTGCTTACCTCATTACTCAGTTTATGTACAACATGTGTTAACATGTGAGTAAATTTTATCTTAGTAAATAATAAAAGACATGAATGTGAAATAAATGATTAAAATGTCATCAGATTATATGCAAATAAACATTTTGAAACAGCTGCTGCTAGCTTAGTATTTCTTCTACATAACAGTATTTATTGATATTATCAGTGATGCATTAGTTTTAAAACGGGTAAAACAGACCTTACAGTGACCCCTGTTCTTCCATCTCCTGCTTCATGAATCCAATCAGACCCCGAAACACACCCACCATACTGGAGTCAGTCGTGATACTGGTAAGCTTTGACCAGTCCAGATCCAACTCTTCCACGGTTTGGCATACTTTGCTGGAGAACTGCTAACTCCTGGAGATTGTTCTTGCAGACAGACTCATGGCATTAAAGACATTTTTCTTCTTGAGACACACCTCCTTTGTGACAGCATTCAAACATTTCATGACAAACTCTCCATCAGTGAAAGGTTTATTAGTAGAGCAACCCAAAATCTGAGCCTAATGGACTAGTTAAGCTGAGCTTGGTGTACAAGCTGGTAGCCCCCCCTGCTGCATATCATATCTAGACATTCACAACACTCTGTACAAATGCACTTTTTCCAGCCTTATTTGTAAATATCCATCATAGTCTGTTATTTTTATCTAACTTTTAACTTTTTATACTTGTTTTTTACTGTTCTTTTTCTATTTCTGTTGTTGGGCTTGCACTGAGACCAGGGTAACTAATTTTGTTCTAACCCAGGTATTTACATGTATTTACATGTGTTGAATGACAATAAAAGATCCTTGAACCAAATGTATCCTGCTGAGCTGACAGTCTACTTTATAGGTTTGAGACTTTGGATTTGCAAGCTATCGTACTTGTCTTTGTGACAGGATCCATGGATTGTATTCTAACTGCAAGTTAAAAACCCTGCAGACTGAATTTTTCTCTCAACACAACATTTTTGCCATGCTCCCAGACAACGTCACCTTCTATGATAAGTCTTGATGGCGTGGCTAAGACTAAATAAATCATCATAATGCGTCTCTGGTATCGTTCAGGGGACCATGTTTGGCCTGCAGGCTACAGTTTGGGGACCTTGGTCCCAGAAAGTGAAAAGAACTATTGCTACAAGTTATATCCAACACATAAACACCAGTTTCAGCACAAGTTAATCCAACAGAAATACATCTAAAAACTCATTAAGACTCAGTCGTTTCCTTTCTAAATGAACTGCATCTTACCCTAAGCCCTCCGTTAGCTTGACTCAAGTCCAAACTAAAGGGACAAAAGTCCTAAAGAACATTTCCCTTTTCAATAGAGACGTGAATGAGCTTCATTATGCGTCTGATAATCCGTTTTCCCAGAGGTCTCCAGTAACCTTCTGGTATTTTAGCCTTAAAGAACCATCTTGATGATTCAACTTGGGAGGATGGTACTGCTCCTGTGCATCCTGCTTCATCACCAGATTAGCTGAGTGCTAAAAACAACTAGAGCTCCAATTTCCAGGTTGTTTGCAAGAACCTACAAGCTACCAATCTAGCAGAGAAGTTTACTGTAAGTTAAAGCAATGATTTGGACCAAATATAACCAAATCCTTACCAAATTTGTTTGGATCAATTAATTCAGTAAAGCATTGGAATTTAAAAACCACAACCAATCATTTGCAAATCTCTGATATGCATGTAAATGTATATAATAAATATAATCATAAAATAACTGATACGTATCAGTATTTAAGGTTTTATTACATCAAAATTTCCCAAGATGAGACAAAACATGGCCTTTAAAAGGCACCCCCCTTCCCCCAGTAGCAGTAAAAAAAAACTTTTACCCAATCAGAACAAAAAGTCTTAAAGTGCAAAAATGGAGAATCTCTTTATTCGGGATATTACAGTAAAAATGCTTCCATTTCATCCCATCTCTTCCTGTAAAATGCCCCCAGTAAAAATACAAGTTAATGCTACCACCTTAAGGCTGCAACAGCACATTACACAGCAGTAAGTGTTCAGTTCATGTACGAGAAAATAGACACTGTGTGTGTGTGTGTGTGTGGTGTCCGAACCTGTGTCTTTATAATTCATTTTTAAGTAAACCATGTAGCCATGCACATCAAGCTCCCTGACCGTGTGGCTGTTCTATCGCTTTGTGTGTGGTGTCAGCTCGAGTGCACAAAGTGTCAGATATTCACTGGATTTCCACCCAGAAGGTGAAACATTTAACACCCAAAATGACTGAATTACAGTTCATTATAAGACAAAGCCGGGTAAAGCAGGAATATAGCAATGAGTTGCAGACTAATGTACTTAATGCACATTTCTGGGAAAATAATAGAAACTATAAGCATGAGAAACTAAACGCTTACCATCACAACAAAAAGCGGAAACTGAAAGCCATTAATTTAACTCTAATAAAAGCTTCAGATTTCTGGAATAAAAATGTATGATTAACAAAATGAAGGTTAACTTATATTTACATTTTATGAAATGCTTTGATACATATATAAATTACATCCAACAAACAAAACAATAATTTGGAGCTTATAAGAAAGCTGCCTCTCCAATTAGAATATATTATTTTCAGATACAGGCATAAAAAAAAGCAAATACAGGAATAGTTGTTCCACTAATACAACGTAAAAGAAAAGTATTTTGTGGAACAGTTCAATAAAAAGATGGTTTATTCTGACGGTAAAGACACGCTAAGTCATTAAAAGCTACTTCTTCAGGTTGTATACTGCACCCATAACACCAGTTTATGTCATAACAGTCCTCACACGGTACATCATGTGGGTTGTAATCATGCAACATTACACAGCACAAAACCACAGAAGAGCTTTAGAAGTGGAAACAAATTAGCCTTAAAAAGCTTCTCAGGGCAGAAAACGGTTCGGGTTAAAGTCAGTTCATGTGCTGAATTCTTTCTGTGAATGAAACCAGACTCGTTTTGGGATGATGGAATATCCCACTGGAATAAACACGGTACTACTCATCTCCCACATCACAGTTTTCTTGCTGTGCTTAATCACATTAAATGTTTGGTGCAACACGCGGAGCTAAATCCGGCCAGAAAGAGAGGAATAAGAGCCTAAATGTCAAAGTGTTTGTTTAGATCTAAGAAACATAAATATGATAAACCTCTCTGAGTACTAGAAGCTGCTAAAGTGCTCGTTTTGTCTCATTTGTAATAATAACATATGCCACTAAGTCCTGTTGGAGCAGTACTGCTGCTGTTCTGTTACAACAAATTAACACTTTGCGTGATATTTGTACACACATAGTTCTCCTAAAAAAAACATCTACAATCCTCTGTCTGAAAGACATATCCTGGGATCTTTAAGATTTGTTTTTTTAAAAAGCAGCATTTCTTTTACCTTCTCACTGAAGACGAATCGCTGCCTTTGATGAAAATAAAGAAAATAAGCAAAGAAGAGGGGTTTTTTTTGTTAAAGTGATCATTTGTGGATGTAAAATCTGCTTATATGGGCTGAATTTCCTTGCTATCTGTTTGTTTTACTGTGTTAAGGCCTGTGTGGGTGGCCTGCCTCATCAGCCAAGTTGAGGATGTAGCTGGCTATGTCGTGCTCTGTGGGGATGTCAGACATTACCCACGATTCATTGGCAGCGGTCACTTGCAGACGACACATTGGACAGTTTTGGCTCTGCCCGCTCCTGCGGACGGAAAGTTAAGAGTCAGTGTTTGTCAACACACTATTCATGCGGTTAAAACGTATGATCCCATATGAACGCCTCACCATTTATCAATGCATTTTTGACAGAAGCTGTGTGCGCAGGGCAAAATGAGGTCGGCTTTCCCATCCATGCAGATGCAGCACTCTTCTTCGTCTGTTAGTTGCTTCACTCTGAGTGACAACACACCCACAGTAAGGTTTTTATACTAAATACTACCGTGATCCACACATTTCCAGCCCACTCACCTCCCCATCCACATGCTGGCCTGGCAGGAGTCAGTGGAGGGCAGCTGGGCTGAAGCCGCCTCATCAAGCAGCACATCAGCAGCCTGGCTGGTGATGTCACGGTATAACTGGATGAACTGGTACAAGTTCATGATCCTTGATGCTTCCACCATGCCGTTCTCCTTGTTGATCTAAGATGAGACAAATCGGTCATGCAGGGTCAGCACAGTGTGAGAGACATGTCGTCTCATTCCTCTGATGCGCTCACACAGGTGGTTGCCATTGACAACCATATCAGGTTTAATTTATTACCATGATTTATAGCTGCTTTCTGGGATTTGGAATATTGATGTTATGATTGCTAGCTGACAAAGTTGATGAGCTCCAGATGCTAACCAGGTCTCAGAAAGAATAAAGAGTGCAGTTTGATGTGCTTCACTGAGACATGGCGGCATGAACACATCCCAGACTGTAATGCGGCTGAACGCGGCTTCAAGACGGTCCGTGCAGACTGCAGTGAACAACTCAGTGGAAAACTGAAGGGAGGTGGAGTTGCTGTGCTGGTTAACCAGCGTTGGTGTCATTCTGGACACCGTTAAAGAGAAGATCTGCACTAGAAACATCAAACTGCTAACTTTGCCAGGCTCCAAACACATTTGTGGAGATTTTATCACCGCCTCCCTCTCTGCTAATCTACCTTCACTCCAACAGTTTTTCAGCCGCTCCATCTGACAAAATAAAATGTTGGACTTATTTTATGCTAATACTAAAAATGCATACAGCTCCTCTGCCACCTTTAGGAAGATCGGACAGTAACCAGGTTCTTCTCACCTCCTCCTACAAGCCCATCGTTCAGCAACAACCTGTCATTATAAAGATTATTAAAACCTGGTCGGATGATGCTAAACATGCTCTGAGAGGAAGCTTCCAGGCTACAGACTGTTCTCTGTGAACCTCATGGAGATGACAACACCTTGACTGAGTGTGTGACACATTATATAAACTCCAGCACCATGCCCACAAGACCAGTGAGGTCCTTCCCCAATAACAAACCCTGGATCACCAGTGACCTAAAAAAAGGACTGTAAATTGGGATTTCCCTCAGGGATTAATAAAGTTTTTTCATTTAATTTAATTAATAAATAAACCTGACTGAGCTCATCCAGAAAACTCAAAATCCCAATGAGACTGTATGCATTACCAAACTTATCCAACACACATGGATCAATTAGATCAACTTCTAAGGTTGCTTACAGTCTTATCATGTCAGCAAAAGGCAAAAAAAAACATGAACGTTTTCTTTTATAAACACACATTAATTCAAATATAATTTTCTGCCATACAAGCAATAGAACAAAAATGAATAAGACCAAAGATATAATTTGGCCTCAGTTCACCATTAAAGATTAAACCTGAAGAAGTGAAAAGTAGCTTCACTCCCATCTGTCCTAACCAAATCAAAATGTGGCCAGATGGCCCTCTTGGCACATGCTTCGGGTTTATTGGGTCTTACTTTGGTGCAGACAATCCTGACAGCCACTTTCCACAGGGCAGATGCATCAGATCCTGGCTGCACTTCAAACAGCAGGTGTTTCTGCTGTCCAGTGGCTAGCTTGGCCGTTCTGAGAGGAGAGAAGGTGTGTTCAACTTTAATTACACTCTACTTTTATATGCAGCTTTCTGGAACAGTTACCAGCAGTGTGTAAACACAGAACCCAATGCAATGCTAAATTAATTTACATCTATCCTTTTACCCCCCTAAGAAACGCATCCATATCACTATCATCCATTGGCAAACCAGTACATAGTGCCGAGGGAAATAAGAACAGAGTTGTTCAAGTATTCAGTAAGTAGTAAAGCAGAGCTATATGCAAGCAGGCTCTCCAGAATTCAGATCTCCTGCTAAGCTCACATAAACTGTTACATTTCTTTGTACAAAGTCCAGCTATGCGTTTTAAATGGCTACGCATCCATAAGAGACTGTGACTTACACGTCATTCAGTTCAGCGACTCTTGCCAGAAACTCCTCATAGGTTAGGTAGCCACTGTCCCGTACCAGCCCAACATGTTTCACCAGCTTCTCAGGCAGATGGTTCATCACCGCCTGTCCTGAGATCTGCTGGCCCATCCTGGTGGCAGCAGTGCTTAAAAATCAGGAGAGGCTGAAAGAAGCACTGCATTCAGGTCCGGGGAACCTGGTGGGAAAGTCTGTTTTCAGTTAGTTAGTTAATGTAGCATGTAGTGTTTTATA
>JBAMIG010000010.1:9291281-9305039 GCA_037177335.1 Kiunga ballochi | reverse complement strand
GCGATGGACTGGCGTCCCGTCCAGGGTGTACCCCGCCTCTCGCCCGTTGGCTGCTGGGATAGGCTCCAGCCCCCCCCACGACCCCGTTAGGGACACAGCGGTAGATAATGGATGGATGGATGGATGTGATTTAGTGGCTGCTACAACCTATTCTCATGTTAAACCATTACAGCTAGGCTCAATAAGATACATATTATGGAATGAAAAAAACTTTACTCCTCCCATGGGAAATTATAATATAATATAATATAATATAATATAATATGATATGATATGATATGATATGATATAATATAATATAATATAAAATAATATAATATAATATAAGCAACAGAAAAGTTACAGTACGTCTAATAAAAAACAAATAACACAAATAAAATAAACAACCATTTACCTACAGCTCATCATGGCAATCAAATTAAACTTAAACTTAATAAACTACTTGCTTTTCTATATTTTAATGAAGAAGAGGAAAAAAAACTCAAATTTGTCTGTCCTGATGGCGAGCATCTTAATCCAACCCCCAGAAGGTAGAAATTATGTCTGTGTGTAACTGAAATATTTATATGCTTACTCGGTATTTACTACTAATGTACCCATAAGCGTCATGATGACGTTTTAATTAGTATGAACATACTGCGCTCTGATGCTTACATACGTGTTAATGGATTAAGTGCCTCAGTTTTTAAGCATATCTATTATAATCCATGCTTCCGTGTTTTTGAATAAAATTATACAAAGTCTGACGTGATTAATAGCAAACATAGATTAAATGAGGCTTAAACGTATTATCTTATCCGCTCTGCTGGCAGGTTTTTCTCTCCATAATGTGACTACACAAGATCCAAAGTTGGTGCAGCGGTACATACTTTTTTTTTACATCAAGTTCATTGTAGCTGCTGTCAGAGACAGCGGGTGTATTTTCAATTATTGTCATGTTCAAGTAGAAATGTAACATTTACAAATAGTGTTTTATTCATGTTCAATAATAAATAAGGATTTTTTTTTTGTAAATCTATGTAATAGTATACTTTTTATTTGGATCAAACTTAAAAAATGAGGGAACCATTTTTTTGTTTAGCTTGTCTTCATTGTTTCTTGGGGAAAAAGTTAATGAGACTCACAAGGCCACATGAGGTACGGTAGGCCTACACGCTACATCTGTAACAGAAGAGATATGACAAGAAAAGCAAAGTTTGCTTTTAATTATGTCTTGTGTATTTGTTTATTTGTATGAGTCCCGTATTAAGCTTGAAACTTGTTTAAATTTGTGTCTGTTTTCTTACTTCTGACTGTATTGTTGGGGCAACCAAGGATTACTGTCAGTTGAAAATATTGTCTGACAATAAATGTCTGTGAATACTTAACAACCATTTTGAACTTTATTTAAACTTTGAGGAACTAACATTTATTTTTATTTATTTATTTATTTTAAATCTAAAACTTTGCATAGTAAACATAAACATCTTAGACCATTTTTCAGGCCAATAAATCAGGCCCCAGGTCTTTAATGATCTTGTGCTTATATGTTATGATTAGTGCCTTGCTGCTATCTTTAGACCATTTAGACCAGAGTCTGACACCCCTGGTGTTCAGGAGTTCATATATACCAAACCGGCCCTTCTTTGTAAAGAAAGGAGGTTTAACATTTTCCAGTAATATTACATAGTTTTCACTTGAGTTGTGATTATTAGTGATAGGTTTCTTCACTCAACAAGACAACAAGAGCTGAAATAAAAATATTCATGGTTTGGAAAAAGGAAGATGACAGACGACAAAGGACTAAGTTAGCAATTAGTTTTCTGTCCTTTCTGCCACTTAACTTGTCATCACTCATTTGCTACTCTGAAAAAAAACAGAGTGAGCACTCTGACCAAAAAAGCAATGGTTGCTACAAGTTTAATGACAAATAACAACAAAAACTAACACAGAATGAGTCCATCAATGCTGAGGTATGAGGTAAAAAAAAGAAATGTTCAGAGACAAAGGAGCAAACTGGAGATGTTCATTATGATGTAAAGGAGCCTATAGCTTGCAAGACATCTCTTTTTGCTTTTATGTCACCCTTATGGTCTGACTATCTTACTTTCAGGATCAAAGATAAAAAGCAGGGATCACTTGTTGATGGCTCTCTCTTTCTATACATAATATGTATGCATAAATATGTTTAAATACACACACCACATTAATAAGTAAGACATGCAAGACTTGACACTTATTTATAAGCTTTTCACCCTGTCACTTCATATTAGTGACCCATCCTGAAATTAAGACTGACAGCTTTAAAAAAAAAGCTCTGATTTGACTTGCAATTTGGAGCGCATAACAGATAATAGACATAAAAGACATAATAGAGATAACTGCACACTGCATTAGAAACTGAGAGGACACACGCTTTGGGTTGGAGGGATGAAGATTTAATAACTTCCCTATAATGAAAATGTGATTGTAAAAAATGAATGAGGAATACTTAAAATTCAACAGCGCCCATCAAGGTGTCCCCTCATCAAGACACTTAATCCCCTATTTGCATCATATCAGCGACGTCTTCACCAGCAGGAGACTGATTGTAGCAGGAGGCCCCCGCTTGGGAAGGCGAGTGTGTTGAATTGAAACACAACCTTCCTGCTCAGCAGAACCCTTCCCTGAATAAATTTAGAAAAAAAATGATAGATGGGATGCTTGTTGCAACAGAGACAGAGTGCTATAGGATTCCAGAGGGATGTGCATTGTTTATACAGCTATGAATCGCTGAATATAAAGGATTCTAAGTAATGACATGTAAAGACTGTAAGAAATGCATTCTGAGGTTTTGAAGGGTTTTCTTTAAAAGGGAGCTTTGAATAAAAAACCTCTCAAGCTCATTTAGGATGCACATCTCTAAGGAACTCACATTTATTTATCACAGTTTGATGAGCAGATACAGATGCACTTCTAAACCTTCTTTCCCACTTTTGATTCATGCTGTCTTTGATGAAGTGCAACTAAAACTTAACGCATGCCTCTGCAAAGAAGCAGACATCTAGGTAACTTGTCTGCGCGGGGAGTATACCGTGGAGCTGCAGATTGCTGAAGAGGAGACATAAATGTCTCTTAAATCAGACAGGCATTGAATGGAAGGTGACTTATTTTGGTCCATGTGGGAGGCAGGCTCAGAACAGACAACACTAAGTATAATATGAAATAAACAGAGTAGGTGTAAGTATGGCAGAAAGAGTCACAACCTCCTGGAGCATGTTTAGCTGAGGGCAGCAGACAGAGCTGAGTCAAAGCATTAAATTTAAAGCCGACTGCAAATGTTCTCAGTTTTGTCTTTTAATGGAAAAGTAAAATAAAGTCAGGTGTTTCAGTTTGAGGTTTCAGTTTCTTTTGGTAGGCAACATTTTTATGGAAAAACTCACATGTTCAAAGTGTGTGTATATGTGTGTTTATTTTGTTGTCACTGTTTGTGCCTTTTACATTTGGTTACTTATTGGATGTTACCATTCATTTAAAATATGTAATTGGTAGAATATTAGACAGGAAGTGGCTTCCCAAATGGTAATAAATGGAGGTATCTTAATAACAGGGTTTAATTGTAGATGACTCATTGTTTATTTACCATATAGTCTCTTTTTTAAACCATACATTTTGCAGTTGTATTGAAAACCAGGCCTCATCTATAATCAGCAAAACCTTTGGTAGATCGCCTAGATGATAAGTAGTTGACTACATATATATAAGAAATATGTCTTTCTGTGTTGGTCCTACAATGAACTGTTGACCTGTCCATGTTGCATCCGTCTTCTCGCTGTCTTCACCCTCTTTTCTTTAGTCCTCATAATCATGCTAGCTGGCGGGATATTGACTTGTCCAGAAGCAACAACCAGGTGGCAGCTTAGATGTGTCACAGTTGAAATATTAAAGTTATTGCAAAGAAAAAGACAGAAAACATTGAGAATGCTATGTGCTAATTTAACCCCTTCAAGCTAGCTTTACATGAGCTGGGATCTTGCAGTTGATGAAAGATAGAAGAGATATCAGAGAGAATATATATATATATATATATATATATATATATATATACATACAAGCTTAAACATTTTATTAAGAAGAAGCAGCTTCAGTGAAGGTGTTTATAGACAATTTACAAAAATAGAACACTTTTAAAGATTTTTAATATTTAGGCTGTAATCCAGATGTTAACACAAATTAAGGTGTTCATCTACCTACAAAAGTATTATGAATCTGATTTCATCATTATGTTTCAAAAGAAACTGGGCTCAGTCTTTGAACCTGGTTAACATTTTCAGAAGAGAGGAGCAGACAGCCAGCAGACATTGTTTTACCATTTTGTCCAGAAACAGGTTTTATCTGATCTATTATTGCTCATGTCTGTTCTTTCTGTCTTCTCTCTCCATCAAACAGAAAGTTGGATGAATGCTGCTCAAATATTCAAAGATCTGTGGTGTGTGCTATCTTGGGTCAACCAGCCTGGGCTAAAATGCTAGACAAAAATTTTTTTGTCCTGGTGTCAAAACCCAGATTGATGAGGAGTGGTGTGGTTTTAATTCTGGTCGTAGAACAGTGGACCAGCTCTATACCCTCTTCGGGGACCTGGAGAGAGCATGGGAGTTTACTCAACTCTACATGTGTTTTGGGACTTGTGTTTTGGGACTTGGAGAAAGTGCTCGACTGTGTCCCCTAGGCACTTTTGTGGGTGTACCCAAGGAGTATAAGGTACCTTGTACAAAGTGTCCGGTCCTTGACCCGTGTCAGAGCTTGGTCTGCATTGCCGGCAATAAGTTGCATTTGTTTCCGGTGAGGGTTGGACTCCACTAAAGCTTCCCTTTGTCACCAATTCTGTTCCTGACTTTTATGGACAGAATTTCTAGGTGCAGTCGAGCTTGGCCTATTGAGGGGACCTCAGCTTCGGGTCTTTGTTTTTGCAGACGATGTGGTGCTGTTGGCTTCATCTGGTCCTGATCTCCAGCTCTTACTCGAGCAATTTGCAGCCGAGTGTGAAGCAGCTTGGATGAGGATCAGCTCCTCTAAATCTGACACCATGGTTCTCAGCTGGAAAAGGGTGGGATGTGGTCCTGCCCCATGAGAAGTTCAAGTCTTTTTGGGTCTCGTTCATAAGTGAGGGACGGATGCAACGTGAGATCAACAGGCAGGAATGCAGACACTGTGCCAGTCTGTCGAGGTAAAGAAGGACCTTAGCCAGAAGGCACATTTATCAATTTACCGGCTGCTCTATATCCCAACTATCACCTATGGTCACAAGTTGTGGGTAATGACTAAAAGAACATTATCACACGCGGCCAAAATGAGTTTCCTCCACAGGGTGACCATTATCTTCCTTAGGTGAGAAGCTCGGTCACCCAGGAGGAGCTCAAAGTAGAGCCATTACTCCGCATTGAGAGGAGCCAGATGATGTAGCCAGGCATCTGGTTTGGAGGCCTCCTGGACGCCTCTCTGGTGAAGTGTTCTGGCCATGTCCCTGCAGGGGAGATCCAAGTCACACTAGAGATTTTATGTTTCTTGGCTGGCATGGTAACTGCCCCGCAACCAGACTCCGGATATGTGGTGGAAATGAAATGGAGGGTTTTGAAGGAAAAAGGGCGTCCAACTTAGTAGCAAGGTGGACACAAAGTAGCTAGTGGGTGTAAATTATCAGAATGAATCTTTGTGAATGGAGTTAAATATAACATTTTAACATATTTGAATGAATATGCGTTAAATATATCACTAAAACATGTCTCCTTGTTAATAATAAAGTTTTCTTTTTATGGGGTTGCAGTAATATTTTACCTTATTTGAATAAAAATAAACAACTCAAAGTCCACTTTTTTGAAAAAAAGAAAAAAAAAGAATGACACTTAATGAAACATAGACAGCTTTGCATCTAACTGGATTTTTTCTGCAATTTTATGAGTTTTACTTTATCAATGTTGCTGCCAAATCAGCTTTTAATGCTTCATATGTCCCCTTGCATAAATGAAG
Source organism: Kiunga ballochi (assembly GCA_037177335.1). NCBI lineage: Eukaryota > Metazoa > Chordata > Actinopteri > Atheriniformes > Pseudomugilidae > Kiunga > Kiunga ballochi. The sequence goes on along the minus strand of JBAMIG010000010.1, from coordinate 9,299,054 downwards.
AAGTGTTTTGTCAAGTTTCAAATTTCAATTTCAAAGTCCACTGCCATCTGAACGATACAGATGGTCCTGCCTCTGCAGCTCGATTGTCTCACCTCTATTTCAGAGCACATCATCACACCTCTGAGGCGTCTAAGACGCACTCTGGAATCTCTGCCAATGGCTGCTAATAGCTTATTTTTAAAAAAATCCCCTGTAGTTCTATGAACTCCATGTATTCTTGTGAAATTCTGAATATAATCTAACACACAATGTATCTCATATGCTATATCCTGCTATTATTCTCTGCGTGCTGCCTCAACAGGCCTGAAGCAGAGAGCTAATGTGGGTCAAAGCACTGACTGCCGTGGAGAGCCCATCCTCATTACAGTCACCACCAGTGGGACCACAGAAGCCTTTCATGTTCGTCTTTGACCTGAAAGGTAAATACACTTCAGATGCAATTTACATGTACAGCAGGCCCGCTGTGCTCAAGTGCCAAGCTTTAGAAGTGGAGAATTATATCTGCTTGGGGATTAAAGCTGCTTTAATCTTCAGTACTGTTCAGCCCGTCGCAGCAACTGTGATAACCGATTACAGAGATCTGATTATTTTGATCAATGGAAATCTGAATAGCTTTCTGGGAATAATGTATATCTTGCAGCTGGGTTGATTTGAAGCTAAAACAGCGACAAGAGGCTAGAGAATTTAAGCTCGTTAAATAGTTTGAGAAAACATTTTGTAGTGATTATGGAATAATTTGCTGTCAAACTTGCAGAAACCCGCTTTTTTAAAAATAAAAATCTAATAATCAATAAAAAGTTACTTTCTTTTTTGTTTCACATACTCTGCTTCCTGTAGCCCGAGGCAGAGATTAGCTGCAGCGCTACAGTCTGATATGCTCATTTATCTCTAACTATACAACAGTAAGCACAGCTTTTTATTCACTTTTCTTCTTCTGTGTTAGACCTGTAAACAGACTTTGATGTGTAAATTAAGTTTATATTTGAAACAATTTACTGCTGTCATATACCAAAAATCAGCTAAAAAATATGCTAATTTGTGCTTAATTAGATAAATCTTGACAACTTTGTATTTTTCTGTTTTTAGAGCCGTAAAAATTAATTTATTCATAAATCAGATCAATATCAATTAAAATTAACAAATGCTTTTCCTTAGTTCTCTATTTATTTTTTCACAAATGTAGATTTATAAATATGAAACATTTTTGTTTGTGCTCATATGGAAATAAACAGAGTAATAAGTGTTAGATGATCTTTTTTCTCCATTTGAATAAAACCTAGAAGTTCATATTGTTTGGAAGCCTGATGGTGATTACTTATTGTTATAATGTGCTATGACTTGTGAGGGAAATTTTTAAGCATACTATTTTTTTTTAAGTGTTTTGGCTCATTTTTTGGGTATTTATTCATATTTTTTTAGCTGTGTCGCTCTTTACAGAAGCGAGATCATTAAAAAAGACTAATACTATGCAGTAGAAGCAACTTATCCAGTTTTCCATCCATTTTTCATCTTTGATTTTATTAAAGAAAAGAAATAACCAACCAATTACAAGTGTTTATTCATACATGATTATTTTAATATCTTTATTAAAGCAGGGTATTACTCTTGATATATGAAATCTGTTTTAACACAACTTTTTTTTACACATATTTAAATGAAATAATGAGGAAATAAGGTAACTAAAACATTTTAATACAAAGGTTAGATCTTATTTTTTATTAAGAACATAATCAAAAACAAAGGTTTTCATCTAAACCGTGATGGTGGATTATAAACTTTAAGTTAATTTAATTCCCTTAAAAGAGCAAAGGTAGATTGTGTCTCCAAATGAAATTAAATAAGAAGTACTAGTTGATTTTTTAAAAATGTGTTAGTGAGGTTAAAAACGAAGAGGGAGCTCTTTGTGTACATTTTTCTTTATTATCTTTCTGCATGAAAGTGTGAGTCCATGGTTGTTATTTTATTTTTAAAGCTCTTTTTTCTTTGATTTCATTTCAGCCAGCTCCTTTCTTGACAGCAGCTTTGATTCAAATAAATGTAACCAGAATCTGAATTAACTCAAAGTCTCTGAGTTTGCAGAACAAGAATAAATGTGCTTTTCATTTTCTCAGCTATTTCTTTAATAAATATATAAATATCATTCATTTTCTATACCACTTTGTCCAATTCCCCACACCATCTACCCACTATAATTAAATTACTCTATGAACAAATAAATAGGAATAAATTTTAAATTTCCGCCCCAAAAGGTGACCAAAGACATTAGATGCATTCAGATATTAAAAGAAAAACAATAAACTCTTTGTTTATCCTACTCTTATAATAGTCACAAATTCAACCAATAAAGAAATATTTATTTTATCATGGATAATCAAGCTATCATGTCTAATGCTGATTATTGTTTCAGGTGACAAAGAAAAAATTTGCACACTGATAAAGTTACATAACATTAATACTATTATAATTATTCATTTGTTCTATCATAATAGTATATTGTTTTATTGTTTGTATTTATATTTAATATGAAAACATGTGTTTTGATGCATTCACACAGTAAAACCTAATTCAACAGGAAACAGCTGGAGCTTTTTTTCTGTTTGAAAAGCTTCTGTTTGAAATTCAGCATCTTTATTCACACCAACACCGTCACGCCTTTTGGCTCATTTCCTAAAACTTTCTGAGCCTTTTCTAATATATGAATATAGCTGTTACGGTCACTGCTAATCCATATGCAACACAGAATGATAATGAAGATTAAAAAAAAGCTGTAAAAAATGCAATTAATCTCTAATAAAATTGTTCCTCAGTGCCTGTAATGAGATGCCATTTTAATAAGCTTGTGTGTAGAACAACAAAGCCATTTGGTAAACACGGTTGTTCATTTGCCTGTTGACATCCTGTCAGCGCATGAACCCACATGGACACTGCTGTGTGTGTGTATGAGTGTGTGTTATACCGTGTGGTTGTGGCTGGAAAGCATGCAAACAGCAGGACAGCTTTGATGAAATGTTACAGTGGAGAACATGTTGCTGCTTTCCAATCAAAGGTTTTTCGGCAGTTCTACTGGAAAAAGGTTTTATTATTTATTTAACTTTGCTGGCAAGAAGGTGATGAATATTCATTGGAACGAGGGTTGCAGCTCTAGCGTTGTCTTTGGACGTACAGAGGAAAATATTTATGCTGCTAGAGTCAAAATGTCCATGCTCTATGGCATCTCATTGTTGGTGTCTCTGAAGCATTACTATCATTGTTTAAGGGTCAATAAATAATGTTTTTTATTCCAAATACCAGCAAAATAGTTTTTGCAACAGATGACAATAAAATATCATCTGGGCCAAACCCGTTCATATTACACTGCATGGTGGCACTATGGCCGCACTGTGGACTGGTTTGAGCATTGATGGGGGGTCTGAACAGTGGCTTTTCTCTGTAAAGTTTGCATGTTCTCCCATTATTTGCATGGTTTTGTTTTGGATAGTCCAACTTCCTGCCACTGTCTGAAGACATTTATGTTTGGTTGTTTGGTAAATAGCTTTAAATTGTCCTTATGAGTGAATGTATGTGTGGTTGTCTGGGCCTGTGATGGATCTTAACATTTTGGCTTTGAGACAGATTGTATGTTTATATGTGTATATTGATGCATTTAGATCTAAAGTGACATGTTGTTGGAGGAAGTTTCTATTTTATGATAACAGGGATGAGTTATTGTATGATTAAAAATAAACGAGGTTTCACAGCTCACCAGTAAGTAAATTGATTCTCAAGTTTTGAGAGATTCAGTCAGGACTCACATATCACATATTTAGAGCACTAAGCGTGAACTATATCTTTTAAAGCTTAGAGGGCTGTTTGTGGCTTTATTCTCTACTGGAAAAACACTGTTTGCACAGAGTGGGATTATAGCACATATATGACAAAGGGTGAAAAAATATGTTTATTCCACAACTTCTCAGTTAATCATCTAAATCCAAATGACACCACAGTGCAGAACAATAAGCTATAGGATAACAACAAACTATAATTTTGTACATTTCATTTGCACACCTAACACAGCCTGCAAAACAACTGTTTACTTGCAGACATGTTTAGCATAATAAAAATTATGTCTATCACAAACTTTGATCAAAGCTATTCTCACTGCCATCTCCATGGCAACAAAAGCAACACTGCTACACCAGTAATCTGATTCAAATTTTTTCTATGCATGAAGCTGCGTGAACACACTCTATCCTTCCCAACACAGTCCTGTCTATCTCAACCAACAGAAAAGAGTGACAATGCAAAAATCTCTCTGACAAATTACCCACATCTCACCTATCTATAACAGACAGCCTATTAAGTATTAAGCATTTATCTTAAAAAACAAAAATAATTCAGGGTAATCAAAGAAAAAAGGCCTTCAATATATAACAACCCTTTGTCAAGGCCAAGATGACATCTTTTTACATGTACTGCAATAAGATTTACTACAAGTGTGATTGAGGTACTGAAATGCAATCTCCTGACGAGAATTAAAGTTGATGCAGGAATCCAGACTCAAAGGAAAATGTTAATAGAGTTCACAGAAAGCGGGCTGTGAAATCATCAGCGAGTAAACAGCATTTCTTCCAGAAAAAAGGAAATCCTCTCGCCTCCAGTTGGGAATTTAACCAGCTAAATCTCTGCCTGGTTCAGTGTGTTTACTTATTCATCAAGGTGGGGTGGGGTTGGGGAGGTAGCAAGTTTCTTAGACTCCAGGAGTTAGCATTTCCCTGCTGTTGGACAGGAAGTGCAGGCATGATTAAAAATGTATGAGAACATGTGCAGCTGCAAGACCTGCAGCATTCCTGTATCATGATGCTTGTGTGGTTGACAGCAGACAAAGATGTTTTCACTGTAGGGTTTGGGGTGAAGTCACCCAATAGGTATTGCATGTGGATTTGAAATTATTTCAAATACTCTTTTGAAATCATTAATAAAATTAAGCCAATTTAGTGGCTTTCCTTTTTTGTCATGTGTTAAAATTAACATGTATGACCCTTTTTTTAAGAAAGTACTTGCCATTAATAATCTAAGCTGGTTTGGTTCATTTGGAGCAGTGGGAATGCTTTTTAGCACTGTGGTTCGTTTGAAGGTCTCAGTTCACTTGTAAGTTACCTTTTATGTGATGCCGGGCACATTGTGGCACAAAGAGCTGGATATTTTACTGCAGTACATGTACTGATGCTCATATTCTCGTGAAAACCACATTAGGGGCCCAAGTCACCCCTGGCCACCACTTGAGCCTGTTCCTGTTGACTGACCAATTTGGCCTTGTTGATACATTTTGTGTAAAAAAAAAAAAAAAGTTACACAAATCAGTGGACATCTGTGAACACCACTGTGAACTAAGTGGTTTTACTGTTGAAAAGACTATATTGGTCAATGAGAGCATGTAGGCTAGAATGGAGGCGATTACTATCTGCTCCATGACCTATCTATGGTCATGGAGCAGCACTTTGTAAACCTATGGTTTACAAAGTGTTTCTGACATTGAAGTAGTGTTGAGCTGTACGTTTTTAATGTATCCTGTGCTTCCCTGAGTTCAGGCTGAACTTCCCTGATCCTATTTATTTCTATATGGATAATAGTTGAGTTATAAATAAATGATTAATTTATTAATTAATTTATTGTTGCAGTTGAAGTGATGTTTCTCCCATGAAAATGGGGTTAAATCGATGTTTCCCTAACCCAGCTGAGCACTGTAAAAACATCTGTTTTGAGACAGACTTGTTCGGTTTTACAGCCTCTTAGCTCAAAAAAAGTATGTCCTAGCAACTTCAACCTGGTGTCATATTGTAGCCAACAAATTTTCCTACGTTTTGATAAATAATTTATGTATGTAGGAGAAATACTCTGGCCGCGAGAGCCAATTGTAGGAAGAATCTTGACATTTTCCTCAGATGGCCGAATTACAGTGAACAGAGCAAGAAGGGTTGTCTTGTCAATGTAAACTTTAATTGTGTAAAAACCGTAAAAGGTATAAAAATGTCCTTTCACGTGGTGAAAGTTTTATCTTTTGTGTCCTGTTTAAACTTTGAATGGTGTTTCTAGGTGAAAGCATCACTGAGTTATAAGCCACCAAAGTGAACTGTGTCTTTTTCATTAGAATGTGATTGGAATGCTATTCATTTCAAGGGGGGAAAAAATGGTCAGTTTTTTGCTCATAACTTGGACCCCCCCAGAGTTATGTACACCAAAAGTCATTCCGCACTGCACCGGATTGGGCCACACAATTTGATCTAAATATTATGGGGTAAAGGCAAATCTCTTGGAGGAGTAGCGGGCACAAAATCAGGGGGGGAATAATAATAATAAACACTTTCTGGAGTGAGAGAGTAATTTGTGTGTCTATAGGAATGTGTAAGCATTAATGCCAATGAAAAGTTATATGTTCCTCTATTGTAATAAAAATCTTTAGCAGAAGTTTGGCTGCATGTTTGTAAAGACTGAGTAGCAATCGTTGCCTGGCAACATCTAACAGGTCATCAAATCTTGGTATCACCTAGCAACAGTTATGGAATGTAAACGGCTGAAGGGCGGAGTCGAGTTTGCTTTAATGACTGTGACATCATTAGTGACATCAGTGTTCCTATATTACCCCTTGCCTTTCTCATCAAGTCAGCACACTTTGAGAACGCTTCTTAGTACGCATTTTGATTCTAGTCTAGAAAGAAAACGAAGACCGAATTGATTTTACAATGGAGATTGATAGAAAAGAACAAGTCCACAGTGGACAACCTGAGATGGTCGTGAGACCTAAAACTCTGGAGTCTGTCTGGAAGGTTAAACGCCTTCAGGAGTCTCCTAGCTCACCAGACGTTGGAGAAATTCCATCATGCCTCCAAAACGAAGGTGAAAGCAACTCTGACATCTTGTTCGGCGTGAAAGATTTTCCCATACTGAAGAAAATTACACCCGAACACAACAAACATCAGAGTAAGAAGAACAACACTGCAGCTAAAATGCACAAAATGTCCAAGAATGCCCAGAAAATTACATTTGGACTAACATTTGGATCGGAAAACAGTTCTAGGACCCTTTTCCCTGCAGAGCCTTCTGTCAGGGAAGCTGAGCAAGATTTACCTGCAATGGTAATGGAAAGTTTCAGCCAAAGTCCAGTTACAAACCAGGACCCACAATTTGGAGAAATGGTTTTTGAACCAGCAGCTGGATCCAACATGCTTGGACAGATTCCAGCAGAACCATCTGTGCAGACCTCCACCAAACCACCATTGGAGGATCAACGAACAGTTGCACAAGATATCAAGTTTTCCATTGAGGATCCAAATGCAAGAGAAAATCAACGGCAAAAGAAGCCCCGTGAACCTTTGGAGCCTATGTTTGAGATGCCTTCTGTTCAAAAACCAAACTTTGCTGAAACTTCATCAGTAAAATCTGGAAACCTAAAGTCCACAATAACCTTTGGAGGCCCAGGAACAGAAATCTCTTTAGAACTCCTGACAAACACAAACCAGTCCAGAAAGGCCGAGGGGCAAAGTGAGATCAAAGGACAACTTGAAGGAGATCAGACAAAAATCAAGCAAGATCAAAAAGTAAGGTCACGTAAACCTTTGGCACCTATTTTCGAGGTGCCCTCTGTTCAAGAACAAAACTTTGCTGAAACTTTGTCAGTAAAATCTGGAAACCTGAAGCCCACAATAACATTTGGAGGCCAAGGAACAGAAATCTCTTTAGAACTCCTGACAAACACAAACCAGTCCAGAAAGGCCGAGGGGCAAAGTGAGATCAAAG
>JBAMIG010000010.1:9249748-9277725 GCA_037177335.1 Kiunga ballochi | reverse complement strand
ACGACAGATCGGTGCAGCGTCCGCATTACTGCAGAAGCCGCACCGATCCGCCTGTCGATCTCACGCTCCATTCCCCCTCCACTCGTAAACAAGACCCCGAGATACTTAAACTCCTCCACTTGGGGAAGGATCCTAATACAAAAAATATTCTAATATTATTAAATAATTTAAAGTTAGCTCTCCTAACTTGTTTTCTGACTAAGCTGTTTAAGATGATGTTATTAGACATTCTGTCAAAATTGGATGTAGATTTGCCAGCAGTGTGAAGGTTCTCGGTACACTCCCTGATAATGTCACCTAACAATAGTATCAACTCTTCCTTACATCCAAATAGACACACGATGAAGGATAATAAATACAGAAGGAAATCCAGACAGGAGCAACAATTTGGAACCAAGCCTGAAAAACCCACGCAGGAAATGTTGCAGAGCATCATGCTGTCATTATTCAGCTTCCTGCCAGAGGAATGTGCAAGGGAGACTGATACTATATATGAACATAATGCGATGCTAATATATCTTCTGGAGAGCAGCAGGAGTTCAGAATGATGTTTCTCAGAATGCTCATCAATCAGATGAGTGAGAGGCGAACAAACAAGTGGTTTGCTCAGCCATGTTATCCCAGAGATAACTGCATATTATGGTCACCATCTACTTTTAATTTGATTAAATAAGAATCATTGTTGAATGAACTGGTTTGGCTGGTCCAGAATGGTTTGAAACTTCAAACTGTGTCAATATTTATTTATTTATTTCATTACCAGCAAATGAACTGGTGACAGGTGAGGGTGTCAGGACTGGGTAAACAAGAAGAATCTATCAAAGATTTAGATTTTCCAACAAGGATGAGTTAGCACTAAGGACCATCATGTAAAAGAAACATCGGTCAGTTAAAATACATTCATTAATTACAATAATATTAAAAAAAAAAAAAAACTAATTCTCTGTCCAAAAAAATATAAATATTGGTCCTTCAAGAGCTACGATTGTAAAAAGAGTCAGGGAGTCTTGAGGAATCTCAGTACGTAAAGGCTAACGCCAGCAACCACCAGCGAATGGGATGAGCGTGACCTTCAAAACCCTCACGAGGCACTTCATAACAAATGTCATACTATGGTGATCAATAAAGCCTCGTGGGCTCAGCTGAACCTTGGAAAACCACTGATACTCTACACAGTCTGCTGCATCCAGATATGCACCTGAAACAGTGATACTGCAAAGGAGATACAGTAAGATGGAAATTTTGAGACACTTGTGGGATCAAGAAACTTAATTGTCGTTACTTCAGCAAAACAACATCAGCCTTCGTTCTGCACCACGTGGCTTCATACACACCGTGTGTGTCTCTGTTTAAAATTGCATCTGAAATGATCAGGAGGATGTGACAACTACTGACTGCTGAACAGCTGAGATCTTGTTTTCAGTAGGAACAGTGTCATTTCCCTCAGTTTCCATATATAAAGTTTGGATTAAATGCAAGGAAAAGGTAACTGAAATGGTTGGTACCTGCATATAAAGAGACTTTTTGCTGAAGATAAACCTCTCTCACTTTATTTGCTGAATTCCTCTCTTGGCTTTAAACTGCGGGAATTTCACTTCCTGATTGTTTGTCTTCACAAGGATGTGTTGATGAGAAGAGATTATGACAGAGAAGGACCTACGCACAGCACCTGAGCTTCATCAATTAAGATTTCAAACCACTGGAAGTCACTCTCACACTTTCCAATCAGAGGGCTGCATGTCTGTCCGGAAATATAATGAGGAGAAAACTGTGCCACAGGTTGACTTTGAATACAAGCATAACAATTCACAGCAGGAAGTGTGAGCCGTCAGTCTATCAATTAGTATGTGTGTGTATAATTACTAGTGATGTTCGGTTATGCTCACAAGACTCAGTAAAATCCCTTTTTTCACATAATGAGAGAAGAAATGGAAATTTGTGCATGTTTTTAACCTATCAGGGAGACCTAACATGATTTAATTGCTATATAAGAGATGCAGATACTTTCTATCTATTAGGGATACAATAGTCTCTCCTTACAACTGAACCAAATAGTCCTGCTTATTCATTCAGGACGTTAAGAAACAGCTTCCAATGTTACAGATTTAGAGTTACTGAAGAGTTGTTTCAGGGTTTTTCTTTCAAGCTGTTCAGAAAGAGATGAGACAAACCCTTAGCAGAAAACGACTGATGTACTTTTGCTTTCATGCTCCGTCCATCCACACTAATCAAAAGGCTCTGCGTAGTGAGTTTGACACCAGGTCTTCAACAAGCAGGTACGTCTGGCATGCCTGTCTCAGCAAATTAGGACTCGAGGATGTTGCTGCTACTTGTCACTGCGTGCTAGCTGATGCATCTTTAACAGCGCAGCGAGTCAAACGTACATCACATCACATGCAGCAATATGGTGAATAGAGCATAGTTTGACCCACATGTTTGCTAAAGCAGAGAGAAAGACGTGCCACTGTAAGAGTATGTCATATAAAACTATCTGTTTTAACAGATTGGATCTCCCAATATTCTTATAATGAAATTTTAAATGCTTTTTGGCTTCTGACACAGAAAATTATTTGTTTCTATTGTCTTTTAGAGTCAGCTTTAATCATTTATAATGAAAAAACGGTTATTAAAAAAGCAAAAAAGCTTTAGCTGTGAATTTTTCCCAACATCCGTGTTGAGGAAAACATCAGACTGTTTGAAAAGTGAAACCATGCGCGGTTTGCTGACTGCTGAGAGTAAACCATCCGAAAAGCACAACCCATGAAAGTGCTGTTCGTAATGAAATCTGAAAGTCAGATGAAAGCGTCTCAGCATGCAGTAAAACAAACGATGCATTCAGGTGCATCTCATAGACTTGTAAAATCAAATGTTTATACATTTATTACCAGGAGGACGCCTGAAGCATTTGCCTGAACTGCGTCTTGGAACATGGTGCACCATCATGACACTGTAGGGATTTAACAGCAAACTTAGCTTAAAAAACTGTTTAATTTTGTGTTTTGCTTTTCAAATTTTAAGGAAAAAAAAACTTCCCCAAGCTTGAATCCCAGTTAAATGTTAAACTTGCCATCCCACATTTTGAATTTATTACTATCAAACCCTTAAGTAGCATAAACATTCATTTAACATTAGGTTCTGAATTCATCTAAGCTGTGTATAAAAGTGAATTTAATTCCACATCATGTATGACTAAAACAATTAATGACAATAAATTTGTAATAAATAACTTGCTGTTGGACACCAGTGGGGTTTTCCACCAGCGTAGCAAAAGAAAGCCAGGCTCTAGTACTGGTTGTACACAGTAAAATGTGACTTGCATGGGGGTCGGTAAATACAAACTGTGGCTGTTTGCAACTCCATGTTTCTGAGAAGGAACAAACTGATATAGTGGTATCAGTTTCCCAGTGAACAAATGAACGTTATTCTAGCTCTTTTTGCTGCCTTTGGACAGTTGAAATCACCACTCAGCATTAAACGAGAGGCTAGTGGAAGCTGTGGGAAAAAGGTTGTCTGGATGCCTGGGTGCAGACTTTTGGCCAATGTAATGACTTACTCAACATTCAGGCTGACTTTCTGCTCACTCAGCCCTGTCCACATGAATGGTGGCTAATGGCTGGCGCCTGCTAGCATCTGCAAAAACCTGGGAAATGTCTATAGTCTGTCCGGATAGGGCTAAGTGAGGAGGCAGTTTATTGTAGCTGGAGGTCAGCCTGGATGTTGCTGACTGCCTTTCTTGCACCTTCTTGTTTGCTCAGTCCTGTACAGGTATATGGAGGTCAGTATCTGCTCACACAGAAGACACAGCAGTTGAAGATATGTTATTGATATGAACAGTTACTGCATGATTAGTAACGACGAAGGGGGTCAAAAGAATATGAAATCTGTGCAGCAGGAAAGCAACACTGACCAAATCCCCTGTTGGATTTGCAAAATAAGGGTTTAGAGCATCTACTGAATGTCAAGCTTTGATTCAATCACTGGGCAGAAGAAAAGCATACCCATAAAAATGATCAAAATAATCCCAGATATAAATGAGCATCACAAGCACAACAAAGAGCATGTTTTGATTTTTGACTGCTCTTCACAGTTCACTATTATGGATGAATGATAAGTAGGGTATTGATCTAATTGGCCCTCAGACTCTGCTATATTTTATGATTACTGAAGCATAATATCTTGTTTGCACTGCTTTATAAATATGGGCGGAGCTGGAGCTAAAGGAGGTGATTTATTTGCATAGATCATAGAATAAGCGGCCTGCAGCTAAGAGCTAACTGAGCTAACTCTGATCTGAAGGGAGTTAACCATCTAACATGGGTAGGTGAGGTAAAACCATGGGTAAAGCTAATGTGCACTGTTAGCCGGCTAAATATCATGTCTGTGCTGCACTCTGCCTTCTTCCTGCAGATATTACATACCTGTCAGTCAAAAGGACGCATACACAGAAACCACAGAAGGTAACTAAACATATACTGACAATGTTTTTGTACATGTTTCTTTCTGATGTAAATTTGGCCATTTTAATATTAGTAAATGAATGAATCATGAATGAATGAAAGAAAGTTGCTGTGATCTCACCTAAAACCTGATATAGTCAAACATGGCCTAAACAGGCACTTCTTAAAAAATACATTAAATCAGATTTTGTTTTATTTTATTTTTAAAAATAATTTATGAGGGAACAGAGGGTTAAAAAGAGGGTTAACCAAAGCTATTAGCTTCCTCTGCTCGCCAGGAAATGAATGTTTTAACCTAATCACACCCAGAAAAATGTTATCCATATTTTTGTACAGAACATTTTGCTCAGTCTGCAGAGCATGGGGACAAGGTTATTAAAAAAAAAAGCTGAAATGTGTGGATTTTTAAGCTTTGGACACAGTTTTACAATCTGTACACACAAAATTATGAAACTGTGCTCTCGTGTGCTGCTTGTACAAAGTCATTGATATGTCTCCAAAGCTGCTACATCACCACCTTTTTTTGTATTTATTAAACTACATATAAACATTAAAGATGTTGTTCTTATAGAATCATTAACATACAGTGGCACAATATCTCCAGGAGAAAAATCCATGGACCGTGCTGCCTTGCAGTAATGTGCACATGACGTAAAAGGATGCTTTTCATGCCTGAAGCTCTATTAGAGCTTCTGTATATTTGAAACCAGTTTTTTTTTTTTTTGCATTGTATCATCAGAAAAAAACAGTGAAATTTAAGCATATAAAAACAAACCAATAAATTAAATTATTATACATCATTTAATGGAGCCAGGATCAGGAAAGGAGAGTGGATTTTATCTTGGTGTTTACAGTATGAAAGCGTTAGTTCAGGGCCAGTAAGGTTGACCAGAATCTGTGCAAGCAGGCTGATTTTTGATAGTATTTTTCTTTTTTCTGAATCAATATATGTTTGCTCTTGTTTGTTTTTTGTAATGTGTTATTTTGTGCCACTTAGAATTGTATCATGCAGTCTAACAGTATAGTTGAGCTGTAAACCTGTACAGTTTCAGTGATGCATGCATTCACCTGGACTGCTGGTCCGTCTTGTGTTGAGCCTCCAGATGGATGACTCGGTCTGTTTGGTAAAAATTTGATACCTAAAAACTGGTAAAATAAAGTCAAACTTGCATATGTGAATGAAAAGCTCCTCTGATGCCGCGCTCTTGCACTCACCTGGAGGGCCATGTGACTGTGATAATTACTTTTACCACAGAGGTTAAAGTAGATATATGAATCATTTGATGCAGACTCAGCTCAACTCGTCTCATATCTGACATCATCATACATCATCACTTGATACTGTCCCTGAAATGTAACCTTCACTGAGTCTCAGACTGTGGGGAATGCTTCATGCGATGGGGTTGCAAACAGGCACTTAGCAAACCACTGTATGGTATTGTAACAATCAAATATGCTTATTATTTTATATGACATCACAAAATCAGATGTAGGCTGGATTAGTGCTGCCACATACAAGAAAAAGCTGTATTTCCTATTTTTCTTTTATCCTACGTGCCTTACCTTTTCAACATCTCTGCTAAGACACATTTCTACTTTTTAAGTCTGATTTGGATTAAGCGCAAAATGCTGTTAAAACGCAACTATATGTGAATAGCATGTAAAACCTTTTTGCAAACCACCTGTTTTATGTGGCTTTATTGGTTTTTGTTCTGGGCTACATGCTGTGTGTGCCATCAGAAGACCATTTAGGTAAAGATAATGTGCTTTACAAGACATTAAGACAGCTGATTGCACACTCAGTGTCCCGTTGTTGACACAATGGCCGCTATTGTGGCTCCACTCTGCTCGCTTTATCAAAGAGAAACTAGAATGTTGTGATTTTAGATTTTTGCATCTTCCTTTAAACAGTTTATGTTCCATAACCTGAGAAAATGCTTTCACAAATCTGCGTTTCATGAAACAAAAAACAGTATATAATATATTTTTAAATGAATTGAATAATTTTCATATGCTTGTTTCTGTCTAAGCTGTTTAAAATCAACAGAAATGTTCTTGTCACAGCTACTAATACCAGTTACGAGGAGCATAAATGGCATTTAGTTTTCTCAGAATGTCTCTACATAGTAAAACTGGGTCCAGAGAAAGAGCTAATGGACTCAAATCCAACAAAAAGTGCAGTGAAAAATTTGTCAATGTGAAATTCTCACCTATAAAAGCAACGGATTGAAACGGCATCTCAGAAGAATGACTCGTTTAATGAAACCTTCTGTGTGTTTCAAGCCTTCAGATGTGTGTTTACAGCCTCCGTTGGGAGCAGGCTGGTCAGAAGCATCTTGCTCTACACTGTTCCAGACGTTTTTGGCACTAACCAGTGAATTTGAGAGGATTATGTGCTCCGCCTGCCAACACTGTCTTTTGATCAGAGGCCAGGTAATATCAGACAATCTACATTAATCCCTACCACCACCCCCTTCCTCTTGCTTCCTGTTCCCATTCTGGCCGACCTCCCCCCTTTACCAGGTTGTTATCAGTCAGATAGATAATTAAGCCTTTTGGGACTGCTGTAGGCTTCCTTCTTCTAACTTGTCAAAAGTTAGTGGGAGGCAGATCAAACGTCTTTGAAACAAGCGAAATGAAAAAGCTAATCTGCCAGACTGCAGACATATAACTGAAGTTGCTTTGCTTTTGTTTTACCCTTATTCTTTACTTCAAGATGAATTCCTCTTAGATCGTAGTTAGTGAATGATATCCCTCTCAGCAAATATGCAACTAGCAGAAAAGCTGTGTTTGGTGCTGAGACAAACAAAGAAAAAAGGCCAAAATTAATTAGACACACAAAGAAAAATCTGCTTGTTAAGGTAAAGATTCACAAGCGAGCTTCCTAAATGTGAGGATGTTACTCTCAATCGCAGCTTACAGATTGTTGAGACAGCTAAAACATGGAATCTGAAGATGTGGCACCATCATCATGCATGCTTAAAAGACTCACTTACAGAGATAAAAAAATATTTATGTATTTTATATATATATATATATATATATATATATTAAACTCCACTCTATGCGAGAAATGCTTCATTCGCTACACCCAGACAAACAGTTAATTGGCCAATCACATGGCAGCAATCGCATGTAATCTTGCAGACTTAGTTAAGACAACCTAACCTAATAAACCTTAGTTTTACCTAAACATTCATGCTTCCCAAAATAATTTTTCTTCTTCTGAATTGACCCAATAGCATAAAAAATAAGCTAAAATATGTTTTCGGTATGGATGTTTAATCAAGTTTTTTTTCCACTGACAACAATTTACAGATTTTGTGCAACTCTTAATTTAAAATATCGATATCAACCAATACCAATACATTTTGATCTTCTCCCAAAAAAACCCCCCAAAAACAAAAGAAATAAATAAGATTATTTGCTTTGCAGCACATTTTATGTCTGCAGATATTAATTGCAATGTATTTGGATTAATGTAATTAAAGTGACGACGCAGTTTGATGATGTCACCGTCACAGTTCCAAGCAAACAAACAACAAATCTATCAAATCTATAAAACTACAGATGCCATTCAAGTGACGTATGCGAGTGATGCGCACTAAATCCTGGTTTAAACAGCTTTGAGAAAGTTTTATAGCCTGAAAATGCAATGTTGATGTGCTGTGGGATGGGATGTACAAACCGGAGTAAAAATAATCTACACCTTTATTTTTATGCCATACCAGGAGGCACGCATCCAATTAAAAAAAAATGGTTTTATGGCTAAGCCAAAATCAACAATGTGTGACTATCCAGTGTGCATTTATTTCAGTTAGGTAGATATATTTTTATATATTTAACCTCCTATGATGATTTAGATGTCATTTAGAGATGAGAAGCTCGGTCATCCAAGAGGGATTCAGAGTATCCAGATGTGGCTCCAGCATCTGGTCAGATTGCCTCCTGGACAAAATGCAGCCCTTTTGTTTGTGTACATAAACACAGGCGTCATACAGCTCCGTTTGTGACCCTGTCTTTGGCTCGGTAAACGTTTTGGGCATGCCCACAAAGCACATAAATAACACCTTCCAGTGATTTGCAGACCTTCAGATTCTCCTTTGTGTTTATAAGGTACATGTAGATGTCTGACCGCTGCAAGAAAGGCCATTTCTTCATGTCCGGTAAGGTATTCGAATCCGGTAGTTGCATACTCGTATTAAGTGCAAGTTTCTTTAAATAACAGGCATGATCAGCGGGTGGAAGGCTTTCGTCATTATGTAACCAGGCGGGCATAGCAACCTTTCTGAACCTAGACCGCTCACGCATGTCGTTTGTTCTGCAGATATCACCCGATATCCTTGTTTTGTGACTAAATCTGTCTGTTAATCAACAACCTCAGAAACAAGGAATGAGAAGGGCAAATCTTTACTTTGGTCAATGAATGACATTTATCATGGCCTGTTTTTAAGCTGCATAAAAGATAAAAAGAAAATACCATATGTCTGATTATTGAAGACCGATAAGCTTCGCTGTGGGTCACAGGTGTCATTAGCTGGTTTCACATCACTAAGCTAAGATACTAAAAGGAAAGCAGAGGTCTTCCAGTTAGGTGGTTGGAAGCTCATAAAACTACCCTGTTTGTTCCTGAACAAGCTACGCTGCTCATGGTTTTAGCTCAACAGAAGAAGCAGTTGTTTTTATATAAATAAATCTTCATAAGAAAAAAATATAGTTTCATATTAACAAGTGGAAAAAAAGAGCTTTTCATCAGGAATGAATCCGTGAGAATATCATATCAACATCTGTAAATGCAGTCAGTTAACAGGCAAAAGCCTTTTCAACAAAGCTGAGCTCTGCATTTTTTTTACATTACTAAATTTAATCAGGGTGGAAGGATTTATTGATTTATCACATTTACAATGTTTCTATTCACCTTTTCTTATTCACACATTTAAATAAAGTAGAGAGATTAAAACCCAGCTGTTCTCCGCTCTAACACAACCCCGATACTGAGTCTGCAGGAGAAATAATTGAACATGCTTGAATAAAACTTGTGTAAAAGCTTGACAACACACACTAAATTAGGAAAGAACAGTGTGACATTTTACGCAAATTTTAAAGAATTTCCTTTTTTCTTTTTCCTTTATTAGTTTTTTTTACCACTGAAAATCCCTGAGAGGTGGATTTCTTGTGACTTCTTTTGAGCCTCTATGCGATTATATAATTGATGAATTAAGCCCTAATGATATGGCCACAAACATCTAAAGAAGGAGGCAGGGATTAAGAATTCTTCTCACATGCTTTTGCTTTCCTGAGCTTGACACATATCCTTCACATCCTTTTCAATCGTTTCACTTTTTGACTTTGATCTTACTTGCAAATTGGTCGGATAAGGAGTCAAACCCGATCGTTGTGTGACAGAATTTCCGATTGAATCTGTTACACATCTTCCAATGGACCAAAGCTTGGTTGTAAAAGCTTTTGTCATTTACATGTCATTTACATTTGTTATCATTTTCTCCCTTTTTAATAAATTTAGCCATTTATTTCTTGATGCAGACTCAGAATGTGAATTGTCACATTTGCTTGCTCTACCTGAACTTTACATTCTGGCAGAAATGTACATGTGCTGCACACATGACATCAGTGTGAGCAGCATTTTGAAGACGGCTTTAATAATGTAAAACTCCTACCTACCTGCCTGCAGATGCGACCTGGTTTCCTGTGTGTTCGTTGGAAGATTTCTTTTATTCGCTCTCTGAGCTGGCATGGATCATTCAATCAGAACTTGTGACAGTCTAAAAACAAGAGCAAAGAATTTGAACAAAAGGAGCAGAAAGTGCTGTGTTTAGTTTCATCTGTTAAAAACACTTATGTATTTTCACCCACATGTCTTCTGATAAACTGCCTGTCCATTAGAGACACAGAACCGCCTGTTTAGTCAGTGTTTAACATCAGACCCTCATAAACAGAACACTCTCCAGTGCAAATGTGCTTTTGCAAAACAGTGCATCTGCAGAAGAAGACCCATTATTTCCACCATTAAGTGACTTTCTACTGCTATAAATATGCATAAATATGTATTTGCGCTCTCAGCTGTATGAAATGTTGAAGTTCGCACTGGTTTCATCAGGCTACATACAGAAAGCACAGTGTTTCATTTTACAGCACTCACATTTTGAGCATGAAAAAATAACGCTTAAGGTTTAATTTAGTTTACTGTTAGTTGTGACCCAATAAATAGGACATTTTTATGTCAAATTCAACAGGAACATGCTTCAGACACAGTAAGAACAACTCAAATAAGAGCTCAGAGCATGTCTGGATGTGTTTGAGCTTAGCTTGAATTAAATGTGACAACATCCTGCTATGGGTCCGGGTTCTGCATGATGCTGAATCGAAGAAGTTTAAAAGTTGCTTTTCTTAGAGGCGGCAGCCTCAATTAAATGAAATTCTGCTGTGAGCAGATGGCTCGCCGTGGTCTTTGCTCAGTTCCCTGAAAGTAGGCAGTCCACCCACCTTCCATATTTTTCTCACTTTATTTTTATTTTACTGAAGGAGATGCGATGCAGCACAATGACTGACCACTGACAGGAAGAAAACAAGTCATATATATATATAAATATATATATATATATATATATATATTTTGGCTCTGATGTGATTTACCCATTGGTGAATGAATGTGTTCAAAAAACACTTTGTTGCTAAGAAATGCTGAAAATGCATGTAAACCTGACATGTGGTGTTTAAGTGTTTTTAATTTAAGGGGTCTAAAAAAGCTTTTATAAAACCACATTTAATGAACATTTTATGGACATTATATTTTTTTCCTAAATTTTTTTTAAGACATAATTTAGCCATTGTTGTCTGAAGATTATCAGGATCTGTTGTGTGTTTTCTCATGATGGGTGTGTGATCACAGAACACCTCTTGCCTGGTGCAGTGATGCTAAAGGTGAAACAAATACGTCACTTTTGCAACTTTTTAGATAGGAAGGGATCATTTTACCTACTTTACTAAGCACAATAACAGCTATGTAATAAGAAATGCATAAAGGATTATTTATGTTTTTAGTTTGGATTCTTACAGTATGTTGGGTGTTTCTTCATACCTGATATTGCAGACATACAGTATGCCAAGTTATTATTTTGTTATGTGTGTGTTTGTCTTCATTCACACACCAGCGATCATTTAAGGGGTAGTGTGGGCTTCACTGCTTTGTCCAATAACATTGGATTCACTGGAGATCAAACTGCCAACATCTTAATTGTGAAACAGCCACTCGGCCGGCTGAACCGTGGCCTACCCCGTCAATGAGATACGCTCAATGAGAAAAACAACAGCTTCATATTTAGTTGTGAACAATTGATCGCATTGATTGGATCACAAGTTCTGGAGTGGATATCAGGGATGAGGAAATGAAAGAGCTAATTTTATGGGTTCATTCATATAAACCACCACTATGCTTCCTGTTTACTATGTTTATGAATGTTCATTTTACTTTTATAATTAGGAAAGTCTGAGAGTTTGTGCTTTTTGCTGAGTTTGTATCTTTAAACAGCATT
Organism: Kiunga ballochi; assembly: GCA_037177335.1. Classification (NCBI taxonomy): domain Eukaryota; kingdom Metazoa; phylum Chordata; class Actinopteri; order Atheriniformes; family Pseudomugilidae; genus Kiunga; species Kiunga ballochi. Next base: position 9,265,715 of record JBAMIG010000010.1, on the reverse strand, counting down.
TCTCAGTCTGGCATCATTTTCAGAAGCACTGAGACAGATACTGAAGTGCAAAATGTTTTTTTTTTGGGTCGACTTTACAGAACCTGCATCTTTTGAATTTGAGCTGGAAATACTAAATCTTGTGCTTGGAATTACGAATGTTTATCCTCTCCGGGGACCACAATTTCACCAGGTTTTGAAGATATGATCCACAAAATTAGGACTTCGTACTCTGAAACCGTGTTTTTCTGCAAAAACAAGCCCCAGCATTTCAGCACTGCAACCATTTAACTCCAGCTATCCCTGGCACATCTTGTTAATTTTGTTTACAAGCCGAATCCTCCCCCCTGACATTGTTTTTTGTCTTTTTATTGATCACTATGCACGAGCTGTTTCTCCGGCTGCAATACGGAACATTTACTGCAAGATCCTGAATTAAGGTTTTATAAAAGTCTGTGGAAACATGGAGCAGCAGACACAGCTAAACCAAATCTTTTATTTTTCACTAAGCACACCAGCGAGGTCAGCCCAGGTTAAAGCCATTTCCTTTTATTGATCCCTCCAATTCAATCTATACCAGTCACAACACGGGGCTGCAGGTACACAGAGGAAAACAATCAATGGAAAGGATTTTTAAGCTGCTAGACTGCAGGGATGAAGAAGAGGCTTGAAGATGAAGGCCATGACCCTAATATTTCTATAAATTCAATTAAAAGCCTGTGTTGAAGACCACTTAGTAGGACAGCCAACTAAGATTAAAATATCCTCTGAAGTTGTCCTTTACAGACACAGAGAGTGATGGAAGTCCTGACTGAGGGTAAATCCAGCCAACAATAAATGCAATTTCTAATTTAAAGGGCTCCATTAATTCTTGTCCAGCACCTCTGCCATCAGTATTTGTGATGAGGGTCATTCAGAGAGCTAACATTAATAACAGCTGACATGCTACAGCTGGACATGGCTGGCAACACTGTCCCATTTGACAGCGTCCTCTCGGAAATAACATATGATGCCATTAGGTGCCATTATAGGTCAAACCCCACACAAACACACCAGAGCGAATGGGGAGCAACAGTAAATCACTCTAATCCAGCTGCGAGATGAAGGCTGGTTACTCCCTCATCGCTGTAGGGACGGGGAATTTGTGTCACAAGCTGAGCTGCAGTTTACCAGCTTGAGTCATGATGACAGCTGTGATAGAGCTCAGCTGTCATTCAGGAGGGTTGAGCTACAAATCTCTGATCATCTACCTTCAAACTAAGCCACCGTGCACGTAAAGGGGCACTCTGGAGTCAGCATGGTTTTCCTTAGAAACAGAACCAGGAAACAAAAACTTCACATAATAAGCACCTTGAGCTTATTTGTGTTGGATTATCTCTCTCTCTGTCTGAGCTCTCTCACTGATTTCTATCATTATTGCTAATGCTGTTACCCCTCCGGGTTCTTTAAGCTGAGATTTGACTCATCTTCCTCTCATTTTCTTCCAACCTTCAGCCCAGCTGAGACCACCTGTCATTACAGAGCAGCTAGATGCTGCACAGAGCATCCGAAAGCCACGGCAGCACAGTTCACACCCTCCTTCTGCTCAGTTCAGCCCAGCTCATCACAAACTATTCAGCGTCCGAGATGATGAGCGAGATCTGAGAAAGAGAGCCGTAGAAGGGAGAAGGAGAAAGAAGAGGAGGAGGAGGAGAGGCAAAGTAAAGAGCAAAACTCTGCAGAAGTTCTCTTTGGGGGTCCTAAAAAAGGGGAAGCAGGTAAAAAAAAAAAGGAGTATAATTAGAAAGATGCAGAGCAGGCTTACCTGCCCACGATGCAGACACACAGACAGGACCGTTGCTTTCTGCTCCTCTGCTCGCCGACACTAAATCCCTTCCATGACTCACGCAGGAGGGGAGATAACCAGCTCTCAGGAAAAGTGGAGTTAACACTCGTGGCAAAGGCAGGCGCTCGCTCTCGCTGCAGTGCTGCTATCGCTCATCCTCCCTTCTCCTCCTGTGCTTTCATCCCCGCCACCCCATCCAGTAGCGACCCCTCCTCTCTTTCTCCCTCCCATACTCCCACCTCCTCTCTCTCTCTTCACTACAAGGTGCCACAAACAGAGTGGCTGCACCAGCGCTCTGCTATTGGATGTGGATGCCTCTTCCTCCCCCCCTCCCCTACATCACTCTTACAGTAGCTCTGTCTTTGGACGGTCAGCTTTAAAAAGGGAATTATATCACAGCCATCGACACACAGCATGTCCACACTTCACTCAGATAAATGTGTGTGTAAGCCAAACATGAAGATTTTATTTTCTGACTTTATTCTTTGCTGTTATGAAGCTCCATCCAGGCTAATCAGCAGTGAAGCAGGAGCTAGAGACTTCCAGCTGCTTCTCATTTCTTACAGGAAACCTGTGATTGTTTTCTAACCTTAACTAAGATTTTCTAATGAAGGAATCAATACAAGCACTGATGAAAGCACCGGCACCCTGATGTCTGGCTAGACAACTGCTTTTTTTATTTATTTATTTTTTTTAGATCTGTTATGGAGGGTTTAAAAGTATAATTGGATCTTGTTTTAGATTAGAAAATGCAAATATGTGTTTGTCTTTTGGGAGGGTTTTTATTTAAAAATGCATTAGATGCAGCTGAATTTATTAATTAGATTAGTTCATTTGCATATTTTCTTCTTTCTGTTGTGAGCACACCATGATGATTATGTGGTTTTAGCATCTGTTGACACTTCTTAGCTGCAGCAGCATGGAGGACTACTTTATGATTCATGAGTCATCTGACAAAATGAACATAATTATCCATTATAGAGAATGTCTAACAGTGACTCATGGATCTAATGTCTTTATTTTTACCCAGAGGTGCCGATGATCTCTGGCTGTAGGTTACTGTTGCCTTTGATAAGTTGTCAAAGAGAATCTGGATGTTTCTGACTGTATGTTGATATTTCAGAACGCATTGGCGAGCTGTGAGGCTCTACTCGTGTAGCAGACCTGTTGGCAGAAAAAAAAAGGTTTGCAGTGGATAATTTAAAATTGCAATGCTCTGGACTTCTGGTTATGGCAACATGGTGAGAGGATGCATAAATTTAGCTCACTTTTTTCTTTCAAAGAAAACCTTAGATCTGGAAAAACTGGGGAGTTTTCTGTACTGATGATGATAAAGGTAAAAGTAAAAAAAAAGACACTGTTAAATAATGATACATTTATAAATGTGAATAATAATAGTTCACATTTACCCCTAAAGGCTTCACATTAGGAATTAAAATAACATCTTAAATCAGTGATATAGAGTGAGAAATGGAACACACTGTAAGATGAATGAACATCATTAAAAAGCCAGTTTTTATCGATTTTATTCTATCGCGCTCCCTTTTCCAGACACTTTTTTTTAAATAAAATACAGACAAACCTTACCAGATTTATGAAATAATAAACACCCAAGAGGCCATCTTTCTTTGTTGTACCTTCCTTATGTCCATGGTGGACTTAAATGACCTTATATGTATACTGTATTACTTAGTGTAACCGTACCCTACTTCTATGCTTCAGAGGCTAAATACAGAGTTACTCTGTAAAGTTCCCAGTATTGGATTTCTATTCAACACAAACCAAAATGCTATATATTACATATTTATCTATATGTTTTAACTCATTTGTTGTTAGAGTAAATGTCTCTGGGAGCCAGTGAGTTCAAAAACACCCCAAATCCTTTTTGTTGAAATTTCTATTGATCTGCCACAAAGACCACTCTGGGAATCAGGATTTCAATCCAGAAACAGACAATGGAGGTAAATGCTGGAGTAGCAGTAGTTAAAATAAGATCCAACCCCTGTATGGGGATTGCACATTGAGGTGTTTTAGTTAAATAATACAATCTGCTTAGAAAACATTTTCCATGTACCTGCAAATAAGAAACGTTGCAAATGCCGGTCTACACATACCCTGATGATACATACCAAAAACAAACCAAAGAAGATGAGCAGAAGGAGAACAATGTGTGTGTGTGTATGTGTGTGTGTGAGAAGGAATTTTGCAGGGAGAGAGTAATCTGCTGTATGATTCATCAGTGAAAATGAACATAGACTTACAGGTTAAATTCCTGCCATGTAATTCTGCCCCTTGGCAAGAAGCAAACTAAATTAATTCACTAACATGTTACATTACTGTATACTTCTACGCAGGAGGCTCCTATACCCCTCAGTTTTACTGACTTACTAATGATAGTGTTGGCCATCAGCTCCTGAGATATTTACCTGTGTATCAACTGTAACTGTAAAGTAACTGAGGTTATTTTTCTTTACCTTAAGTCTTTTTATGGCTTCTTATCAGACATTGCTGAGCTAAAATCTTAATTAATTTGGCTGCAATCCCAGCTTGGCATTACGTTGGAGATCAAGGGAGCATGGCATCCCTAAAAACACTCAGTTAAGACACTGAGGGGAGCTCTAAAACATTCATTCGTCAGGGCTGTGTTTGTGTTTGTGTCCTAATCCAGACCGACACATGATCCATTTGGTTTTGTTCATCCCTGAAGCAATAAAATACATTTCTGTTCAGTTTTTACTCTTTGAAACCACGTCAATGTAAGCAGAGATCACAGAGGGGGCACCTGCACCAAGCAGTCAGGTGAGAGAGGGACCCACTTGACACTTTATACAGTGTACTATGTGGATTTATTTTGCAGGTGGAAAGACATTTTGACACCACACTTCCCTTCTACTAAGAAACTAAGAGCAGGCACGTGAGACAGGGGTCGAACCGACCAAACAACTGTTTGCTGGTTTATTTTCTAGTTAAAGCCTGCAAGTACATTAACTACCACACAGTGACGCAGTCCTCGTGTGATTGAGTGATTAAAACACTCCTGCACTGCAAAAACTGAAAACTAAGTAAGATTAAACATCTTAAAGTAAAGACACATCTGCTTTTAAAATAAAAAAGTAAGAATTATTCTAACTCAGTAGTTTTTAAAGATTTTTTTTACTTGAATTGGGATTCTTCACAGGACAAGTTTCCTTGTTCTGTTGGCAGATACTTTATTTTATTTCAAAGAACATTTAGCGAAATTTTGTTTTTTATTTAATTTAATTTTAAAGCCAATTTTTTGCAGTGTGGGGAAATGGAGTGCCATGCAGGAAGGTCATCAGAGCTGCTTTCAGCATACGTCTGAGTTAGCTTCTGGATACTTCAGGGCAACGGTGACTTTTGGAAAGTTGATAATAAATTTCACCACCAAAAAGAATCCCAGAGTTATAGGTTCAGAGAGTTACATATAGAGTGCTGCTTTAACAGAAATGCACTGTGGGATGTATCAAAACAAAACTGCAAACAGTTGCTAACAGCTGTAACAGCAACTTAGCCACAAAGCTAACGTTTTCTATAAATGTGGACTTATTTCTCTATTTTTAGCCGACTGGACCGCTTTATTTTGGATCCAGCTGCTTTTCTGAGCATTTTGAACGAGCTAGTTTTATTGGAGCATCCACTGAGCTGGTGAGAGATGAGGGAAGAAATGCTAAAACGTGTTCGTACAGAGTAAACTTCAAGGCTCAATCTCATTTTCCATTATCAGATAGGTGTAAAAACCATCAATCAGTTCAGTCAGCCGCATCAAGCAGCACATACACCCTGCCCTCAAAACCAGAATTAGGAATCAATCATGTGATGTGATCTGTTTTCTTTTATTTATCAAGCTGCATTTACCATCTACCAAATCTAAATTATTCATTACCCATCATCTTTTCAACCTTGCTGTTGCTTCTTTAGGCTGTATTACTATTTGAAGACATTTATTTTAAGGTTGACATATGAAGATGTAACATTGCACCACACTGAGAGTTTAAAGACAATAAACGGCCAATACTGTGAATCTAAGCATCACAGAATTTGAGCAGATGCAGCCTTTAGCAGTTTTATACTGGATCTGCCTTGAAATAAAGCCAGTTTACAACAACATGTAACCTTCAAGCCCTTTAAATATAGATTACATGTATCCTGCATGCTGTGATTTTGTTCTAATTCAGCATGAAAAACCTTTAAATGACAGAATCAGAGATGTGCTCTTACTGAAGAGTGACGTAGGATCAATTTTGAGATCTATGGAAATCAGGAAATGTCCTGTATGCTTTCTTCTTCATATCTAAGCATCCTAAATCACCCGTATCACGGTTCGAATCACAGCACATTAAACAGTGTCCACATAAGCAGCTGATTACAGTGAGGTGCTGCATGGTTTTACTTGTGTTTGCAAATAAGAATATGATGCCAATGGATGTTATTGTAAACATAAAACATACAAAATCATTAACAACAATTGTACGTAACATTTGGGTTGTTGCTTTACAATATTTTTTATTTAATGGTGCCTGATGTTTGTAATATATTGAAAAATTATAGTTTGCCTTGTAATTAGTAGGTCTTACCTCAGCAGAAAAGCAACCACAGAGGCTGGAAATCAGCTGTTTTTTTGCACATTTGCTTTCTGTATTTTGTATATATAAGAGGAAGAACAAAGGTTTAACTTGCAGCCCTGCTAAACTTCAGTCCTCACAATAATAAGAGCATCTGGTCGATTATTAGGCTGTGATGAATTTGTGAGTGATCAACCTAAAAGGTTATTGTCATTATCAAAGAAGCCACCAAAAAAGGAATAAATCATGTTTTTAGGGGAGCTTACACGTCATCAAAGGGACCTGTTTCTCCTTCTGCTCCCTTGTTATTTACGTCCTGATTATAAACGGCTAATGACATCAAGTTTGTGCCGACGTTCGTCTTGTTAAAGTTCAAGTTTGACTCAGAAATGTGGAAGGATTTGTTGTGAGTTGTGCCAAACAAGCCAAAATATATTAAAAACCTAAACTTTAAAAAAACATAACCTTTCTTTTATTTTGACGTTTGGAGTAAGAGACGGCGTATCTGAAGAGTTTGATGTGTAAAACGGGCGTTTTGTGTAAAAGTTCTGTGATTAAAAAAGCAAAAACTCATCCCACTTATTTCTGATACTTCAACGCTAATATCAGCTAATATCACAAATTTCTTTCCAATGTTTCCCTTTTTTTGAGGCTGAATTTCTTTGTTCTCCTGTCAGCAGCAGCAACATGTTGCAGTGTTTGATTTGTTGTGAAATGGATCCTCAAAGATAACAAGGAAACATGGAGGAATTAAAATCAGCAACATGTTTTTAACGTGCTCACAGCCGTCTCAGCGGTACCATAGAATAATGTGCATTTCCACAAAGCTGATTAAATGTTTGCTGGGATGGAATAATGATCTAAAAAGCTCTTTTTTGTCATTGCTATGTATTTTCATGCTAATGTTAAATGATTTGAAGCTGTTTTCTGTCTGGAAGTGTTAAAAATCAATTAAATGAGGTATAATAGGTAAACCTATGGTAATAGAAATTGTGTGAAAATTATTGATCAAATTTCAAGCAGGAATATTACACCAGAGCTGGGATTTTTAAATAATGTTTAAACAAAAATGAGTGCTGTTTATACAGCACTAATGTCCAGAAACGTCCCCTAAAGGCACTTTAAGGACACATAATCCAATCTGAACTGTATAGCCTACTTCAAAGTCCTCTGATGTATAACCACTATGTTTATTTAAAACTAGTTTATGAAAAAAACACCCTCTTTTAGGGAAGCCATCATATTGCATCATTATTTCAGATGTAGGGAGTTTTTTCACTCCTAAATCAAACGTATGTTTAAATTACTGGTTTGCAGGACCGTGAGGCGAGAGAGCGGTAAAACCCTGCCTGACTGACCCAACAATGTTAGCAAAAAATAACAAGATACAATTAGATAATAGATTATAGGTGTAACAGCAAACAAGGCAGGTTAGAAAAGAAAATCCATAGTCGCTTGTGCAAAACTGAGGTGGTTTTTACATCATTTATTGCAGCCACCATCAGAGTGGAGTGAACCGTCTATGTTTGTGCAGAAGAAAACGTGACGTTACATGTAGCATGTAGCATGGTGTGTTCACAGAGGGAGATATGGATAATACTCTCGTTCATACATCACTTTTAAAGTGCAATTGCGATATGTTATTATTTTTCCATCCTTGATATTCAGGCTTGTATTATTCCACCTCCTTATAAAAATCTGCCAGATTGGTAAAAAGAAATGCATGAAATCTCAGATCCCTTTGGAAACAAATGTATCTGGTTTAGTTTGACAGGCTGCACGGTGGCATAGTGATGAAGTCTGTGACCTTATAACAAAAAGTTTGCTAGTTTGGTTGCTAGTTAGTTAACTTTACATCGTCCCAAGGAGGGATCGGGAATGTTTTTTTGTCTTTGTGATGGACTGGCGACCTGTTCGTGTACCTGCTTCATGCATTGGTACGGCTCCAGGTTTCCCCATGACCCTGAATAGGATTAAGCAGTATAGAAAAGGAATAAATATGCCCTGGGTTAGATTTGAAGAAACATATTATACTATAATACAATTCAATTATGGGTTAAATATTGGCAAAGACATTAGATTTGGGGCTTCTTGTGCTTGCGGTGTGAACAGAAGTATTTCCTCCATGTTCGTAAGTTAAATATTTTCATTTTTGACCAGAAAATACTGGCGTGCTGATGCCAGTATTTATTTCACAAAGCATTTAAAAGGGATTCATAAAGTTCAGAGTGGCGTGTGAGACAAAGTTATAATTTCATTTATGTTTCTAAACGGCTTCACAAGCGGGGAGATGTTGGTTGTGTTAGTTTATTAGTGAAATGTGACAATTACAGAGCTTATTAGTGGCCATGGAAAAGAAAAGGAAGAGTAAGAAGGTCAAATACATCTTTAGCAATAATACATACAAAGTCATCAAACCAAGGAGTGAAATATACCTGAAGAGTTTGAAGGAGATAAAATGGATGTGTTTTGGGAAAAGTCAGTGCACAACTGCATGCAGAGTTTTATGTATTTTATTTTTTATTTGAAGTTCAGAAGAGCTTTAACACACACACACACACAGAGAGAGACACACACACCACCTCACCATAAAACCTTCCTGTCAAGCTTCTTCAATCAAAGTGCATTGAGCAGCATGTTTTTGAAGAAAAACTCAAGAGTAGCCGGGGTATTTTAGTTACAACAGAGCTTTTAAGAGAGGAAATGTAGGCTATAATTCAGCCAGTACTGCTCAGCACAATAATCATGCATGTCTGTAAGATGTAGGGAGAGTTACTGTGAAAACTAGACTTATATGAGGAGTATAAGGTAGCTGTTAATGTCTAGAGCAAAAGCAGATGCAGTCGTGTCTCAATAAGTAAAAATCGAAGTAATTATGCATTTCTAAAATTGCTTTTATTGTCATTTTAGTTGTAATATGGTTACCTTCAATGAGGCTAGAACATCCCTGACAGATCCTTTGATCTGTAAAGTATTCAAAGCCACTTGCAGCCACGATGACAAGTGAACGCCGAGTACTGATATAACACGGAAATGCACTCATCAAGGTCCAGCATACTTCACACATTCATGTGTGCTTCTGAGAGAAGCTTAGCTAATTCAAGAATAGATGAATAAATCAATTAAAAATTGAAGAAGCAAGGAGAAGTCCTGCTCAAAGGCATGCACACGAGTGGTCTCTTGGTCTTCATGACCTTCTTCTCTATGAAATATGAATATGGATTTCCTGCCTGAGAAATCAGCCCTGAGTATGTCAGAACAAGTCTCAATTAACTGTTTGAAAAGTTCAAGCGGCTCTCAGATTGTTTTGAGGTCGACAGATGACACTTAAATCAAATGAAAATGTGGGAATTAAAAAAAGTGAGAGAAAGAGACTGAAAATCTGCCACCAGTACAAAACAGCCTCATCCTGTCTCCCTGATAATAGATGCAAATTATTATTTCCTCCATCTGGGTGAATTAAAATGAAGATTTTATCGTATTTTGCTGGCAAACAAAATTAGAATAACAACCACAAATACAAATAGAAACAAAGTCATATCTGATGTTTGTGTCTGGTCTGTGTTTGCTGAAACTTTGGGGTTTAGCAGTTCATTTAGGTAATCTCCTCACATGACAGTTAAAACATGTTTTTATTTTGGGTCTCTGGATTTTTATTTTGCATGTTTCAGCATTTAAGAAGCACGTTATCTTTCCACAAAACTCTGCTTATTTTTTTTGTTTAAAGACTTTTATTTTATCTCCTGTCTCCATTCCAAGGACATCTCTGGACCAGATGATGACTTCAGATGTTGTATAATAAAATTGTGATGGTTTGCTATTGTTGCCACATCTTTACACATTGCTTCTTTTTGCCATCCTCCAAAAGAAGCCAGAGGTTTCCTCTTTCACAACATTTCCTCAGAATCAACATGTGTGTTCTGCTGTTAGAGGTATTATCTGAGTATGGAGACTTGCCTCCCCTGCAAAATGTGAGCATTTGGTATATGTGCAGGGAAATCCAGACTATAATAAAATAAATATTTAATTTCTAAATCCACTCTGAGTGAGGGGTAAAAATGGCATTTATTATGGTGGCATCACAATGTGGAAATGATCCCAATTACTTTATAACTGATGTTACAACATTGTGTATAATGGTAACCATGGCAACCGCTAAAATAGTACCATTTTCCTTGAAGGCCACATTGTTTGAAAAGAAAAATAAGGTAAAGAGAACAAAATATTTTATTCTGAACAGTGAGTCTGAGGTAATTCTGTTATAGTTTAACTCTAAATCAAGGCAAAACTCACACAGATGTGGCTAAATGTGTTGTTTCACAGTAGCTTTTCTAAACATGTGGGGAACCAAACACCACCTGATCATTGTGAAAAGAAAAAAAATATCCAAAACTATTTTTATCAAACATTTTTATACATAACATGACAGTTTAAGTTGAAATAAAATAGATCAAATTAATCCGTAAAATTATTTTGGGTGTTTATTAAGACCCCTAAAATGCCTTTAGGGGTCTTTATAAAGGATATAAACAAACTGTTATGGTTTATGGGCTTGTTGGGATGCCTCACTGTACACAACTCTGGTAACGAGTTTCTGCATGTTGTGATAGAAATCCGCCTTCTGAGACTAACTTATTTTTTCACGTGGCTACGGTTACTTATTAATTTACTTGTAAATTAGTCTTATTTCTAATACAGAGCTGGCTTTTTTTTCCCTTTTGTACTTGGTTGGGATTAGATTCTGCCCCAAATGGAAGTGTTTCTGGTCATGAGTTCAGGAAAAAAGAATTATAGTTTCAGTATTATTAAAAACGTAAAGCTCCTTGGTTTACGAATCTATCAATGTTCTTAGTCTCACATATAGTTAGGAGCTGTAGGTAGTGACCAGGAGTAGATTACAGGTACAAAAGGCAGAAATTAATTTCCTTTAAAGGGTGTCTGGGTTCTCTTTTTCAGCTAGCTTAGGTAAGGAGACCTTCTAGATGTCTCCCTGAAATGCTCTCACTGTGTCTGACTGGGAGGGAGGTTTGCATTTTTCAACTGGTCTGGAGACACGTTGAGATCTTTCTGGATAAGCTGGAGGAAATGGTCAGAGAAAAGAAAGTCTGGGCTTAACTAATTTCAGATAATCAGTAGAAAATGGATTAAAAGAAGAAACTGGTTACCAGTTTTCACATTTAGCAAAACATACTGAAGCTAATTTGGAAGAGCGGTTGTATTTTCACTGCAAGGTTAGAAGTTTGATTCCAGACTTACTCACACTAAAACCCCTAAAATGTGTGTATGGGTGAATGTGTTAAACCGTGCTTTTAGTGGTCAACAGGACTGGAAAGGCACCATATTAGTCCATTAGCAAAGCAAAGTACAGCTTGGGCCTCTTGTTTAACTAACACCTTACCAATAAGATAGGCCTATAATATCTACCCCCTCGTTGATCTTATTTCACTAAAAAACGTGAACAAGCTATCTGAGTTATCTTTATATCCTTTAAAAGAAGACAAATCAGCAGGTTGGGAATAACTGACCCATGAAATGATTGTACATGGTAGTTAGCGCATCATTTTTGCTGCTGTAACGTTACTTAGTGAAGAGATCTGCACAACGCAACACATGACACCATAAATTATTCATCGCAAAGCTTGAAGTATGCTGGGAGTGCAATGATGCAATGAGGAATACCTAAAGTCAATATTTCTCATCTATTCCATGTCATTAAAATCCAACCACTGGGATTATAACAGCGGCAGACATCTGCCTGGAATATGTTTGCAAACCACATTTAGGATGAAATTAGTTTGTCAAAAGCAGTTTGATAAAGCATCCATATACGTTCCACATTTTCATCAAATGATTCACGGCGCTCTCTGTGGGGTTAGATTTGCAATGATTTGATGGACAGCTTCAACAAAACAGCTAAATTATTACAACTAAATATTCATTTTGACATTCTTTTTCTTATTTAGGAAATATTTTCTGTGTGTGTGTGGGTGTAGGGGGGTGTCAGGTGATTGCCAGTAATTATATTACAGCAACACTGATTATGAAAACACTCCTTGCTGAACAATGAAAATACAAAGTTCAATCTAAGCGAGCAGCATTTTTAGTGCTTTGACAGATTTAAGCCTCCAAAGGGTTTTTAGTGTGGCAGCAAATATCTGAAAAGCAATAAACAATTATATCTTGAGGTGAGATTAGGAAAAAAGTGGCATAATCTAGACAATTGTGTAAAAGTAAATGGAGGCATGGTAATGTGGAGGCGAAACAGAGTTGTGCCCTTACAGTCACATTTGTATGAATGTAAACTACTTTACTGAACTATAAAGACTGTGTTACGTAATATTCTAAATGCAAGCAACCTCGTTACTTTTGGTTTCTTTCCACCATAAAACTGATTTGACAATAAAAACCATAAACTACTGATGAATTTCCATTTTAATGATCTCGTTGCTAAATCGCAGACTTAGCCACTTAGCATCGAGAACAGCAAACAAAATATGATGAATGAGAGAAAAAGTTGATTTTATGCGTCTGAAGTTAACCGACATTTCATTGTTTAAATTACTAAATAAAAATTTCTCTTTTGTACTTGCTAACAAGGGCAAATGTTTGATTTTAATGTGACATAGGACATAAAAGTGCCCAGGAAGTCCCTAAAAGACAAATATTTTCTTTTACATTGAAATATCATGTAATTAAATTGGCAAATTTCAAAATATCAAAGTGGAATATGCATGTATGTATGTGCGTAAGCATGTATGTGTGTGTAACCGGACAATGCCACTCAGGGGGTATTAAGGAAAAAGCTGCAAGGCAGTAAAACCCACCATTAGGCACTGAGGTTCAGTTGCAATGAGGCAGAAACAACAGTTTCTTGTATACCAAAAGTCGTTTATTAATACAGAAAAGGGCTTTATAAAAGAAGGGCTGAGACTTATTGTGATGTACATGCCCACAAACAAGGAGGTGGTTTCCGGGAACACCACATGGGAAGAAGAAAACAAACCAAAGAAACCAAAATCTCATTAAAACATAGGAGACGCCCCCACCAGGATGATCCACCACTGCAGTAGGAAGTTTGAGGATTGTCCAGTGGATCTGGCAAATAGGGATCCGACAGGAGAGCCAATCCCATCAACTTCCTAAAGTAGAAGCTGATTTCCACAGAAAAACAGGCTGAAATTCCTCTAAGCCAGGTTGCATACAGTTATTAGGTCCATGCAGCTGCATAAGCTCTTCATCAAATCTAGATTTTAATCTTACCTGTTTAATCAATTACATTTGCAACGGCTCCCTATAGTGTAGAGTGACTTTTACCAGAAGCCATGGATTACATTGTCAATCTGGATATTCTCCTTCGCGATCAGCGCAATCACGTGCATGAAAAGCTGAAACAGTTTTCATTAATGTCAGTCTTGTCAGTGTAGGAGGTGAATACAGTTACAGTGTGCATTAAAGGGAACTGTCAGCCAATTAGCTGTGGGAGTTCATGGCGTGTTCTGTTCTGTCTCCACAGAGAAAAGGTGTGAATATTTCATTACTGATAATTTGAAGTGTTGCAGGAGCGCACAGTGAGTCCACACATTAACTGGAAAAGCTTCTCTTCAAATTTGAGTCATAATTTCTAAAACCGAGTGGATGAATCAACGAAAAACGTCAAATATGCCTGCAGAGAAACAGTAGATATAAATGTTACAGTGGATCGTTTAAACCCTGAAGACGCCGTGCCGTATTAGTGAATCGATCAAGTTGTTGTGGAAAAGTCTGATCGATTAATATGACATCTCAGTGAATCAATATTTCAGCTACACACTCTGCCAAACATCCTACTGAATAAATGAATATTTTTTATTAGAATATAAACAACATAAGAGATGTTGAAACAGATATTTTTCCATTTTATGGGAATATTTGCTCATATTTTAATCCAAAAGCTCATAAAAACTCATGTCAGGGTGATGTTTAGCTTTGTTTAGCATCATATTATCATTTAACTTCTGTCTGTAAGCATCTGGTGTGTTAGAGGGGAATACTTTCCCATTAAGCGCTAACTAGTTCTAAGCCTTCATTGCTGGATTTTTTTTTACTACAGGTGAAAGATCTGGGTTATAAGGGGATTAAAAGTTGTAGGATTGTAGATGTACAGAGCCAGACTTGAGCATTTACCTGTTATGTGTGGAAAATGTGATAGCAAGCAGAGAGAACGTGTTTGTTGCCATTTTTATGAAGCACATTTGTGACTGATAATTGTAAAACCTGAGGCTGATCAAATGTAAATCACATGTGCATGTTTTGGTTCTAGACAGAGGTCGTGAAAAGGTTTTCTACTCAGATACAATGAAGTATGTCCCTCCATGAAAATAGCTGCTGCCAGTGAGCAGCACACAGTTCATTGTGGCTTCACTGAACAGGGAACATATGTAATACTTCACTTTGACAATAATAAGTAGGAGGAATCCATTATCCGCTGTTATTCGTATGCAAACTCATCCTCTACAAATATGCCCTCCTCTTCAGGCTCCACTTAGCCGTTTGCTCCCACTCTGTGTGTGTGTGTGTGTGTGAGTTTAGACGGACAAAAACATTCTCCTATATCAATTATGTTGAGTGGTCTCTTCACATTGATTAGCACATAAGAGGCTGAGCCAAAAGCTTTGTTGCAGATACGCAGAAGCCAGAAGGATGGAGGGTGTTTGTGTGTGTGTACATGTGTGTGTGTGTGTGTCGGTGAAAAGGCTGCAGAGAACCCTCGGGGTTTGAGCAGAACAGAGCCCGTTGGCTTGAAATGAAATGTCCTCTGGTGCTTGGGCTGTGTCCCAAATATGGACAAATACCCAAATTATTTACAATAATCGGTGTCACTTTCTCCCCAGTGTCATTTTAAATGCAGCTGCTTTGGCCAAACATCACAGAGAAACAAAGGGCTTATTGCTGTATCTGTTTCAAAGTAGGCCGAAGTCAGTTATGTAGGAATAAGATGAGCTCCATTTATGCCAGGACTTTCAAGGAAAGTTTGGAGAAAGTTTTGGAGAATATGGATTTAAAACAGTTAAACAGTAGAATATCTTTCTTGGGGATTCTTCACAGCTTTTATTTGCAGCCAGTGTCATGAACAGAAGTATTTAGACCTGGGCGCCTAATGGCATTATGCTGTTTGCTTTCTTCTCCTAAATGAATCGCTTTACTGGGAATAGGATTTTGCTACTCCCCCCTCAAAAGGAATCAGGAAAAATGCCATATTTTAAGGGGCTTGTGTATGTGAATACCTTGTTTTAATGCAATCACACCTATGCAGCTCATAAATCTTTATGAAATGTGATATATTCTGCATACCAAGGCAGATGGAAAAAATATTGTAATGCTAACAGGAAGTCAGCCATTTTCACTGAGGTCACATTGGAACAAACTCCTCTTGATGCCATAACCTGTGATGTATTTTAGTCTTGGTTTGTAGTTCTTTGTTATCTGGTTTCCAGCACCTCTAAATTTTTTTTGAGCGTGAGATAGACAGGCGGATCGGTGCGGCTTCTGCAGTAATGCGGACGCTGCACCGATCTGTCGTGGTGAAGAAGGAGCTGAGCCG
>JBAMIG010000010.1:9230040-9240380 GCA_037177335.1 Kiunga ballochi | reverse complement strand
GGCTAGGGCATCTGGTTAGGATGCCTCCTGGACGCCTCCCTGGTGAGGTGTTCCGGGCACGTCCCTGTGGGAGGAGATCCCCGGGGAAGACCCAGGACACGCTGGACTGATTATATCTCATGGCTGGCCTGGGAACGCCTCGGGGTCCCCCCAGATGAGCTGGTGAATGTGGCTGGGGAGAGGGAAGTCTGGGCGACCCGAAAATGGATGGATGGATGGATCTGGTTTCCATTTTTATCATGTAATTTTCCTCGTGTTCTCCATTTTGCTTTCTGCTTCCTGTTTATCACCGGCTCCCTGATAGTTCACCTGTGTATGTACACACTCCTTCCTTTTATGCATCCATGCCAGGTCATTGTCTCGCCATCTTTCCATCTTATTTCTGATGAACATCGTTTTTGCATCCTGTCTCTTCAGCTTGCATTGGGTCCTAACTTCCACCCTGTTACTTTAATCATACGTAAAAATCAGTCGATGTGTTTTAAAGGCATGTGTCAAAAATCTATAGAAACTTTCCCAAAAGAGTTTGTGTATAGCAGGGGTCTCAAAGTTTGATATCACAAAATTAATGATTAATTGCAAACACATCTCTGCTTTCTAAACAAATTAAATTAAATTAAACTCCCTGGTGACAGGAAGTCATTATTTTTACTCAAAGACACATTGCTCTGAGATTTGGACACAACCAAATTGCTCCAACACAGCGAACCAAACCAAGAGGGCAAACTGCAGATTTTTTTTTAGGGGATTTAAAGTTTTTGACCAATTGAAAGTAACAGAAGTAGAGCAGTGTGAAACATGTGGCCACCATAACGCTCTCTGGTTAAACTGTTCAATAATAGATACATAAATGGATTCCACAGATTTTGTCTAAATAATTGCAAATATCATTGATATTTCAAGAAGTCTTAAAAAGAAATATGCACATTTGTGACCATGACTTTTACCTCCTAAAGTAAAATGTCTGGTATCTGGGGGGGAAAACCTCCTGCAGCATTGTGCTGAGAGAGAAAGCAGCCCCAGTTTGACTCCCAGAACGATTCAAACTTTGCAGAGCTGCGATGGAAATATCTCCCGCCTCTCTGGGCTTCCTCTTCTTCACTATGAATTATGGATGAAATATAATAGTTTCTTGTGAAATACTTCCTTTTTTGTCCTGTGCAGTTTTTTTAAAGCACAGAAAATAGACGTGTTTTTACAGTAATTTGGTGGAGGCTTCATCAGTGATGATCAGGCTGACTGCAGCCGCATGAATTAATCTAATCCTAAAGGTGCAAAACTACAAGATGATACAAAAGAAAGCAAATAAAAAATTCTCAAAAGACAAGAAAGAATAAGACTAAATAACCTTAGCGACAAAACCTAATAAAAAAATATTTTAAAAAGTATAGATACTTTTGTGAATCCTATTTGTTAGGAAAGCATGATTACACCACACAGTCGCTGCAGATTTGCAGGTTAATCTCTCCTTCCACCACATCCCAAAGATGCTCTCTTGGATTTCAATCTGGTGACTGGAGGCTGCTGGAGTACAGTAAACTCATTACCATGTTCAAAAAACCACTTAGAGATGGTTTGAGTTTGGTGACATGATGCATTATCCTGCTGGAAATGTCCAGCAGAAGGTGGTGCGCTATGTGCAGTAAGGGGTCAAGGTTCAGGGTCATATTTACTGGCATATTATTGCACAAGTGGCAGGTCACCACAAAAAGAGAAAAAAAACACCACAATGTTCAACATGCAACACAAAAAAAACAACATTTTATATAAGTTATTACAAAGTGTTTAGAGTCCTGATGGAGGAGGAACTAAGGGAGTTATGCAGCTGTGTTTTCTGCATCCAGATGGCAGCTGGCAGCGCGTATGAGAGCAGAGGGATGCCCAGACCAGATACATTCCTTCTGCTGAAGGGATGAACATGATACTCGGGTTTCACTGGGATGTTTAAGTGATGTTTAGATTAAATGCCCTCCAGAGTGTACTAAAAAAAACAACTCTCCCCACATCATAACACCACCAGCAGCCTGAACCCTGCATGCATGACAGATCAATGCTTACACGTGTTTAGACATTCTCCTCCTACCATCTGATTACTGCAACTGAAACGAAGACTCATCCGACCAGGACACATTTTTCCTTTTCCGGCTGTCTTGTTTACAACTTTGTTTGAATTGTAGCCTCAGTTTCCTGCTCTTACTTGACAGGAGAGTCCTCATGTGTGGTCTGCTGCCGCTGTAGCCCGCCTGAAGGTTATGTGTGCAGGGATAACATTCTGCATGCCGTGAATGGCGTTTTTGCTGCCTTTCTGTCACTCTGCCCAACGAGACACTTCGGTCCAGACATCTACAGCTCACAGGATGTTTTCCCCTTTTCAGCCCTTTCTCTGTAAACCATGGAAATCATTTGAACTTCAAGTCTTTTTAACCATCTTTGCATGTCTGAATGTAAACAGCTGCTGCTTTGTGATCATCTAAATGTTTTAACAAGCAAGTAAACAATAAATAGAGTGGCTAGTGGGTGTAATGCATATTTGAAGTCCAGATCCCATATGTGGCTCAAGCATCCTGCAATCTATCACCTGGTTGACTCACTTTCACACCGAGGGTCAGTGCAGTCATAGTTTTTCTAACTTCATTGGGTTAATGTGACGGCAGCAGCACAAAGAAACATGATAGAGTTTATAACTCCAAACACACACCTTCTTATTGCACACGATGAGCCAGCATCACCTCCCCGATTCGGTGCAGATGGATGCTGTAATGAGCTGCTGTTTGTTTGGCTACAGACCGTCTCAGATGAGACATGATGCCGTCGCTTGGATTTCATGGCAGCTGCCACAGTGGCACTGAATCACCATCTGAGTCTCACACCATCCCACATTCAAGCAACAGCAAGTGCTCAACCAATTTCAGTGTCATCCCCTTGTGTTAAATGTCACTATCCCGACTTGTTTGTTTTTTTGTTTTTTTTATTAGGCTGTTCTCAGAGAAAAGTGAATTCAGATTAATATAAATACATTAAAATATCTCTCGCATGTCTTTTAATGCGCAGTTTGATATTAAAGAATCCAATGAGCAGCATAATTTGTTCATACTGTGTCATGCTGCCAAACACTACTGAAACAGTGGCATTTCAATGAAGGGACACATCATTCTGGTCTGTTGTGGCAGCTTGTTGTCCTTCAGAGCACAACTGTGCGATGAAGCAACAAAGCGCATTATTGGATCCTCCTCCCCTGCAACAGATCTGGTGTGAGGACAAATCCACATCTCCAGATGGAGAGGTAGACTCGGGACGGAAGAGGGTCCGTCAGGGATCTATCACTAAAGGTGACTGGCTGTCAAATAAAAAGCAGCGCTCGGTAATTTACAGGGTGACAAGTCAATACGGTCAATACAGGCAATCACCTAACAGAAGCCGCTCAGCAGCAGTCCAGCTGTGGTGTTTGCAGCTCAGGGTTAAATGGTTTTAACCCGCTGAGATAGGTCGTGTATAAGTCATGCGTGCAGGAGAAAGGTTGTCTGACATAAAAGAAAGAAAAAAAAGGGTTTGCAAGTGAATTTGCATGCTCATTCCTCCTAAGTGAAATGAAGGTTAGCAGGTATTTTGTCTCTAATAATGAGATTTTAGGCACAATATATACATAAAGATTATTGGTAACACTTTACAATAAAGGCCACAAAATTTGCTTAGCTACTCAGAATCTACTGAGAAACAAATCAGGGACTAATGATTAATTAATGATTACCTAAGCTTTGTATTCCCTTCACACGGGATTGATTACCTATTGATTAGTGAATGATTACATAATGATTAGTTAATCCTAAAAAGACACAAAACCTGATCAGGGACTAATGATTTTAGCATGCAGGCATTCACACATGTAGTAATGCTGTGTCATCTTAACTCTGCTTGACCATTATGAGTACTAACTCACTGCCAGGCTAAAATATATGTTGTATCTCTAACTTTTAAGCTCTAACTCATTGATTAACTCAACTCCAGTTACAGCGTTAGCGCCATTCATCAACACATTTAGTTACAGTTTAGTTTTCTTTTAAATATTTTAATTAATTTAAAATCAGTTGTATAAAAACTCAGGTTATTTAAGGTAAGTTTACTTTAATTTAGTAGTTTATTTCATTTCATTTAAGTTTAGTTAATTTTAGTCTAGGTAATTTTAGCTTAATACAGTTTATTAGGTATAATCTCTTCAAAGCTTCGTTCCCACGTTATTGCATAATCATATATCTTGTCATGGTAGAATAAAGAGATTGGAGCCCAGTGGAGCCTAACACCACGTCCATATAGCCAAAAGTAAAACTATCTTGACCTATCTATTATTTAGTTAAGTTTATTGTAATTTAAATAAATAAAAAGATGGAACTCACATAAAACAAGAGATTAAAGTATGAAAAACACAAAGGGAAAACTGAGTTGGATTATAAAGAACAGTGAGGATGAAACAGTTAATGTTTAGTATTTGACCACACTAACCGAGGCGTCGTTACGTCACCGAGTCGAGCAGCTCTAAGGAGGCGGTTTTTTGTGGGAATTTGGAAGAGGCGATTCTGCTAGCGATTGCGTGACATTAAATTCTCACGTCTGATTTTACAGATTCACATTTAGCAAACTATCATAGAGAAAATACTGATTCTGAATAAAAATCTATGACGTGTCAGAAAAATTCACCAGCATTTAAGAAACGATCAAACCACTAATAAAATCACAATGAGCTGCTTTGAAAGTGAGGCAGATAGAGTCACTTCCTGCTTTTACATACTCACATACTTTATTTGCTTTATTATTTTCATTTCTTTTATATCCGTTATTCCCCCATTTTTAATACTTTCACATGTTAATAGTCTGTCGGTTTCTTACTGATGCATCAGACGTCCACAGCCAGCAGGTGGAGCTGTTTAGCGTGTCAAATGTTTCTAACACACTGCGTCATTTTCAGACATCCGTGTCAAATCTGCTCAAGATTTAACATAGATAACATTATGAACAATGATTAAAAGTTATTAAAATCCTTACTCAGAGACACGAAAAGCAAAAAGTCTGTTTAATTAGTGACAAACCGTCACACCTGCTGCCAATTAGTCCTTCCTCCAGCTTGTCCTCTGATTGGTTCACACCTTGAGACCAACGGCTGCATCAAGGTTAAGAGCATCCTGACAACCACCTTTTGATAGACATCATATCTTATGAGGCTTTAGTGCATCGTAGATGGATCAATTTTATCCAGAACACCTTTTATTAGTGGCTCATCTTACCTCAATAGTTGACTGGAGATTGAGACGTTACTGTGAAACGTAATTTAATGTGTTTGAAATGTTCTTTATGTGGGGATTTAATGGGTTTCAATGTTTTTTATCTTTCTTTTTTGTTTTGCGTATGATGGAAAGCAGTTTCTGTTATATTTTTACTGAAAGAAAGTGCTTTATAAATCGATTGATTGATCTGAAAGCGCAGATGGATCTCACACATCCCGTGTCAGGTCTTTACTGGATATTTTCCAGTTACTTTCGCATTTATCTGCTGTGGGATATGTTTCATTCTGCTTCTTTAGTCCTCTGCTTGTCCACGCTCCTAAATTTTCAAGGACACACCACAAAGTCACCAAAGAAATGCGAACAATGGAGGTGTCTTTGCCACTGGGCCCAGCTGCCAGTGACAAAGCGCCTAAAAATACCATTTAAAGGGATTTCTTTGCAGTCATGTGACGGCAGACTGGTTCATTTCTTCACTAAAGGTGCCTTTTAATGCTTCGAGGATTCACAGATCAACAGGTGAAAGAGCTTTTCTTTGGAATATGCTACGGAACGAGGACTGAGCTGAAACCCAAAGAAAAACGGTAAATATCTGCAAAAAGCAAGAGATGTTGCAACATCCTTTTAGAAAATAAAAGAGGGATTTCTGGACGTTTGCATAATAATATTTAGAACATTTCCATTCTATGTAGCACATTTTCTGACTAATTATGATCTATAAATGATCATATAATGGAAAATATCCAGCAGTTAGTATCCTACTCCTGTTTCATACACTGAATCTGCTAAATCCTTTATTACAGGTGAATGAATGAAGATATTTTCTTCTCTTCTAAATTAAATCTGAGCTCAGTAGCTCCCGGTTGTGTTTCAGAGATGAATAATAAATCGAATCAGGGATTGCGACAGGTGCCGGCTCATTTTCAAGCCGTAAAGTTATTAAAACTCAGTTATAAATGTAATTTAATTTATTAAGAGCAACAAGTGGAACATCAGCAGCTCATCACATCAAATCAATACCCAGAAATAGGAATCTATTGGCACAAGTTTACTGATTAACTAAATGGAAACCTATAATCCAACCATTTAATTTCAAATTATCACATTCATACATTAATTTGAGCCAAGAATGGGCTTTTAAAAAAATTCTATTTAAGTGTTTCTAGTGTCTGGTTACAACCCAATGCTGTTTTTGTCCACATATAAGCTGCAAATATCGTCTTCTTTTGGGACCAGATTGTTGTTAACCTGCACAGAGGAGAAGCCTGGACTTGTTTTTATGTTTCTAAATCTGAGTGTGCAAAACAGAAAGAAATAAGGCAGCAAAGCAGCCTTTGATTTATATTCAAATGAGAATTATACAGAGGAAATTGGATTTCTCTTTCATTTCACAGAATGAATTTCCTGGCAGCAGATAGTATTGAATCATCTTGCGGCGTTAATATCCAGCTCCGAGCGTCAGGAGCTCCTCTTCATTACAAACACAGAGGAACTTTTACACCTCCTCGCCACAGAATGCACGGACAATTTCCATTTCAGCTCCAGTGTTCATACAAAGCCCCCGAGGCTATTTAACACATTTTCATTTACACTTGAAAGACGATAACATATCAAAAGGAGCTCGACTTTAAATTCAAGAGAACTTTATGTCCCATGTGTCATGGAAGCCGGCCATCTGTGCCACAACAAGGAGGGCCGTTTTCATTTCCCGGTGTGCAAATTTCAATGTTTACAAGCTGGTAAAAAATGCAATAACACAAACACAAACACACACACACACGTTTCTAATCAGAGTGCACAGATTGTAAGAATTACTGATACAAAGTAAGAGCGCTCCCTCCTCAGGGTCAGAGGTAAATCTTTTCTGGACAGAAAAGCCTTTCATTGCTGCTTCTGATGCACTTTAAATGTTTGGGATGTCAACCTGAAGTCATACAGCAAATGTTTTCCATTTATTAGGTCAAAGAACTAACATAATGGCACACATTTAGATGTCTGGTTCCTGTGGGGAGTCAGGCTGTTTGATGGTACCCCTTTCAAAGTGGTGCACTTCAGCACAATCTTCCAAACTCACTGAAAAGGCTCCATTTCTTTAACTATGAAGAAACTGGACTGGTTTATGGTGCCCCCTAGTGGATAAACAGGAACCTGCAGGAAAAACAAAAGGTTTTTTGCACATTTTCTTCCTTCTTACAATGTTTGTTGTTCTTGTTTTTACAACCTGAGCTTTAAAGTCTAACAAAACTAAAGACACAAAGATGTAATATATGATTAAAGCTTTGTTTCTGTCTGTATCTGAACACTGCACTATTTCTAAATTTGCCCAGTTAAATCTACTGGTTTTGGATCCACGTGCATAATAGCTGCCATATTTGTGCCAATATTTTCCCTACAGTGTCTTTGGGTGTCTCATCTAATAGCTGCAGGCTCCCTGCTCTGTGGTAAATCCCCTATAACACAATTACACATCATATATTTTATAGTAAAACAGAAGTAAAGCTTCAGACCTTTATTCTGGTGTGAAAATGATAATAAACACAGCTTCTCGACACTTTCCATCAGCTACACGGCTCAAATAACGTCCAATCAGAAGCATTTAAAAATAAACAGTTTTACATCTGTCTGAAAATAAAATTATTCTGTATGGGTGGAATAAAGCAAAAAAAGAGACGCTTTTGATGAATGGTTGTGCCAAAAAAACATCAATGTTGGCGTTGGTTTTGTGGGGATTGTGTTAAAACAGTGGCATAAAAAGCCTAAAAAAATAAGGTATATTCATGAACAGGAGCTGAGATTCAACATGGATTTTCACATAAAAGAAAAAAAAACGTTGGTCCAAATGACCGTGCAAATATCAGATTATTCTTTTAAAAATGAAACATGAACATTTTATAATGCAGGTGGTGATGCAGTGACGTCAGCAGCAGTTTTTCTATGAAGAATCAACAGCAACATTAATCCCAAAATGTGTTTATTTCTATAGAGCAGGACATTATTTGGCAGCTGTGACAAGGTTTGTGAATCTAAAGGTGTTTCCTTCAATCTCCGCCTCCGTTTCCTGCATGAATCCCTTAAAACCCGGAAGTGTCCCAGTCTTTCATAGTTCTGCATGCAACATGAGCATAGAAATAAGTCATTTTCTCTCCACACAAAGCTCTACTTAAAGTTTTTTATCCGACTCTTGCTGTACAGCAGCGCTTCTTAAGGAGACCAGTCAGTCTCGGTTTTTATCGTGTAAATCGTTATTATGCTGCTGTCACTAAAAGGACTCAGTCTGCACAGGAGCAGCAGTTCAGTCAGGAAGAAGCAAGGTGATCCGTGAGGAGATTCCCCCAATCTAACATAAATCCATTGATGTGTTTCATCTTTCAGGATGTCTCCATGCAGCTATTTCACATTTTTTATGTCGCTCGCGTGCAGACTGGAGTTTCTGAGCATGCAAAACATCTGCAGGACAAGAAATTCAGCTAACAGGAAGCTAACGCAAAGAGCATGTTTATTTCTCCTCGTAGTTTAGACTCATTAGGATGGCCTGAGCTGAACAATCCCAAGTCCAGCTCCTCTGCAGTCATCAAAGCAGCTAGGAAACACTTATAAAGCATCTCCTTTTAAAGCTGGGAACTGCCTTAGCAAGGCTGCTCAGGGGTGAGAATCAGAGTGATATAATTGATTTTGGCAGCATGCAAGAATAAAAATGACCAACCTGAGTAAGGTGTTATTAATTATTAGTGTGTTTTCAGCCAAAGTTTCCCCCAACAATAAATAAAAGAGTAAAAATCACTGTTGATCCAAAGAGATAACCAGGTAGTTTCAGGCATCTTCATTCAAACACCCTCTCCACAGTTAAAAAGCATCTCTCGAACACCTGAAGGCTTTTTTTAAGCACTCTGAGTCTTACGTTTTCTCCCGGATGGACCAACCTGGGCTTCGTCTTGCACAGAGGACTTGGTGAAACAGCTGGGATTGTTTTTAACAGGCTACTTTGTGGCAGATTCCCCATCTGTCCTCATGCTGAAGGGCTCCAGGCGCTCGCTCTCAGGCAGCATGTTGTTGAGGCGCTCCATCAGCGGCACCGTCTGATCGATGCCCATCTGGATGCGTCGCAGGATCATGGACATCTCGTTGACCTTCTGGATTTGCTCGGCGTACTTGGCGTAGCGTTTTTGGCGCTCCTGCATTATGCTGAACAAGGTTTCCACTGACAAATCCATCTGAAAAGAAAGATGAAGGCAGAAAAGTCCAGCATGCTTTTATCATGCTGCCGCTGAAAAGCTCACCTCTTTGATCCTTTTGACCAGAGCATTTTGATCGAAAGCCACAGCCTCTGCACACTGGTGCAGATGGTCCTGGTAACGGACACAGAGCTGCAGAACCTGGGCCGCATCCAGTCTTTCCAGACACACACTGCTGGGTGACGTCTGGCCACTCAGCACTCCTGTGGAGGGAACAAAGGATAAAGCACTCACATGGACGGCCATGTGGATCCAAGCCACACTTCACAACAGCATGGGCAATCAGAAATGAGCCACACAAAGGATCAAAAAGAGCCAGAAGAGAAAACGGCTCATTATTCAACCTTTTAACACAGTGCATGAGTTTTTTTCTCCCTTCTGGGGGAACCTGAGAAGAGTTCAGGGTAATAACTGTAAGGAAAATTAATAATGATTGTGAGAGGGCAGGAGTAAATAAGTTTTATTACTTCATCCTGCTCCTTTCAGACTGAAATTGTAACTTTTTTATAGTTATTTAACAAAAAATGATATATTTGTTTGAAATAAAAATCAAATGCAATACAATGTCAGTGTTACCAACTGCATTGTGCACGTGAAATTAGTGCAAAGATCAACATTTTTCACCTGTGCAAGAACAGAAAATAATACATCTTTGTTCTGAATTGTTCATAACAAGACAGATTCTTAAGAGAAATAACGTGAAAAGGCAGTCGCAGTTCACTCCTATTGTCAACATGTGCAGTAAAACCTCAGAGCGCTGAGCTCCACCAAAGCTCGTCTATAATGAAGAAGAACACATATAATCTGTATATACTGTATATATATATATATATAT
>JBAMIG010000010.1:9214259-9228166 GCA_037177335.1 Kiunga ballochi | reverse complement strand
ATAACTCTATACTGATGTGTTTTGTTACAGTGCATGCCAACACCAACGAGATAACATACCTTTTAGAAGTGGCTGGAAAGTGGGTATCTCTTGAAGCTTAATGACATCCGGGTCGTTGTGGATGTTGCGCATTGCTTGGGTCCCCTGTGCCACGACCACAATATCATCCATCTTTGCCCTCTGCTTTGCAGGGGAAGGCACCACTGAAATTGTATAAAAGCATGCAAAACTTGGCGAATTTAAAACATTAAAAACAAAGAAAAAATAATGTCCTGCAGTTAAAGATTATCACAATAAATGACTGAAAAAAAACACGTGATTAAAGTAGGCCACGTTTTTTTTATTCTAGAGCTATCATAGAATAAAATGATAGCTATCATACGTTTAATCATGTCAAAATCTATTCACACACAATTCATTCATGCTAGCAATCTTACCCGATGAGGCGTAATCCGAGTGTTTGTGCTCAGCATCTCCGCTCTGCTCGGCTCCCATGATGCGAAGACAGCTAGCGTTTAAACTCAATGTTTTCAGAGTAAAATCAGAAGAACTGGTTTTCAGACGGCAATTATTTCATACCGACTTGAAATTACTTACAAATACTTTCGGACAGCAAACGAAACAATTAACAGGAAGTTCTTCTCTCTGTGCTCTAAGCTAGGCAGCTGTAGCTAGTGTTACAAGACATTTCATCTAAAATTCTCATCTTCCCACTCGCTTCACTAGGCCTGATTGTTTTGTGTAACTTTGCATTTGAGACGTTGATCTATTTAAGGAAAGAGATCGATCCTATGCAGGACAAAAACACATCATTTACTAGGGTTACTTCCGTAAATAATGACGTCACTATTATCATCTCGATTCCAATGAGCATCACTGCCCCCTGCTGCCGCGGAGGTGTCATTACTCACAGAGAAAATAGGTCATTTTAGTTTTAATTGAATAAATATAGCAAATGTATATAAAAAAAAAGAAATCAAAAAATTAAAATAATCCCTTCAGAGTGAGCCTAAACAGTCTAGTTTTGTAGATTTGGGGACTGAAAGTGACTTTCACAGGATAAAAAGGAAACTCAGCACACAACATATTCAGCTGTATTTATCCATTTTAATATAATCATGCTTAAAAACATTAACTGCACATAGAAAACATTGTATTACAGCATATATCAATGTAATAAACACTTCTCATGGAAACTAGAACATAACATATAGTTAATAGAACTAAATTAACTATCATTTGGATAAACTGTCTGCTGTAGAACCGTGGCATTCATTTGATGCATCAAACAAGGACTATAACTTGAAAACTACGATAAAACATTAAGAACGATGGATGAACAAAAGAGAACATAAAATAAACAGGGAACAAAGAGGTTATGGCCTCCTGAAGGTGATTCAGGCAACATTATTTGTGTCTGCGGTGCTCTCTTCGCCAGCATGTTTTTCATTCTCTGGATCCAGAGGGTAGGGACGGAGGTCTAAAGTCAGGATGCGGCTGAACATGCATCCATCAAACTGCGAGGAAGAGAAAACTCAATGAATGCACCAACATGGAGGAAAGATGTTTGTAAACTTCTTCCTATAGTTTCTTACAACAGAATAGACTCCGAGCAGAGCATCAGCCTTGGAGAAAAACTCCTCCTTCAGTGAGATGATGATGATCTGCATGTTTTCTCTGGACTCCTCTCTGAGGAAGCTGGTCACCTGCAGAAAACAAGCGAGACATTGACAAGTGTCCCTGCGGGAGGAGGCCTCAGGGGACACCGGGCTGGACCAATTCCATCTCGCGGCTGGCCTGGGAACGCCTCGTTAATAGTTACAGCATTGCTGTGTTTAGCAGTAAATGCTAACACATAACTGGAATCTGACCTTGCCAATGTTGGTGTTGTCCAGTGCTGCATCCACCTCATCCATGATGAAGAAAGGAGCTGGGTGGAAGCTGAGAGGAATGACATGAACATCAGCTGCAAATCTACTCTAAACCAGAGATGAGTCTAAGCTATGGTCTGGAGTTAGTTAACAGGATAAGTGCTTGCAAAGAATCTAATGGAGGTAAATTCTCACTAGCCTCTTTATTAGGTACACCCTGCTTGTATCTGGTTGGACTCCCTTTTGCTTTTCAAGATACCTTAATCTTTTAGATATCATTAGAAAGGAAGAGATAAATGTTAAGCAGCATTAAAAGGTTCATTTAGTTTTCGTCACCATCTTAATATGATACTAAGTTGCTGCCATGTGACTGGAAATTTGTTTTAACAAGCAACTGAAACATTATTATTGTATGTTATTAATTGTACCTAATAAAGTACCACGTGAGGATAAACTTTAATGTGTTTACATATCTGGAAAATTTTTTTTAAAAGCACTTAATTACAAGTTTCATTGATTTCCTGGTAATTCCCAGTCGACTGTAACTCGGTGGACTTTAAAGCGTCACTTTAAAGTGCAGGATTACCTGTGAATGGCAAACAGCAACGTCAGAGCAGCGATGGCTTTTTCTCCACCGGACATATTGTCCATAGACATAAAGCGTTTCCCTGGTGCCACACAGTTGTAGATGATGCCGCCCAAATACGGCTCCTCTGGATTATCTGCACTCAGAATGGCCTGGTGGACGTAGAGGAGACAATATCAGTGCTCCTACGGTATTTTATGACTTCTTCCTAAATGCTCAAAGTGAATGAACAAAAATAATGAACTTTTTGTTCATTGTTTTTGGACACGACTCATAAATTTCCAGAATAATGTTAAACTTTAACGAGATGTCAACAAACCCCACGTTAGGCTTCGGTCTCACCTGGGCGCTGCTGTTCTTGCATATTCGCTTATAGATTTGATCGATGACGAGACACACGTGCTCGAAACAGTGGTTGAATTGGTGGAAGCGCCGGGCTTTGATTTGTTCAAACTCCTGGCTGCACTTCCTGGCCTCTTTAGAGCTAGCATCAAAGGCTGAGTGAAGAAGAGGAAGTCTAATCATCACTCTGGCTGACATCGGCTTATTCATACTGTACTGTTGGAGAGGTTTAGGCACCGTGTTACCTGCATGTAAACTAACAGAAGATGCTTTAATAGGTCATCTGTAGTAAAAACCCTTAAAAGCTAAAAAGCACCCTGCTTTTGCTGACAGACGGTAAACAGAATGACATCTGCTGAATGTATGACTCAATAAAGCACTTCATTTCATGTCCTGATGTAATGACTGAGGACACAGTCCACTCACCAAACATGTTTTTTCTAAATAAAACACTGCATGAGAAAAATACCTTCCATTACTCCCTGCAGTTTGTCTTTCACCTCCCTCATTTTCTCCAGAGCCTTCAGGTTGGGAGCAGTAGTGCGATGCAGCACTCCTTCTACAGAGGAGATTGATTCCTTCAGCCTCTCCAGGTAGGTGTCTATCTCCTTGTCTGTCTGCAGAGACTGTTTACAGGCATAATAAAAATAAAAGTACTGAGACAGAATAATGACGACGGTTTGACCTCTCACCCTGAAATCTGCCTCCAGCTCGGAGTAGTCGATGATAAGCTGCGCCTCCCTCTCATAAATGTCAATGGAGGCTGCGGTGCTTTCTGAATCTCCATCCAGCTGAACAGATCCGAGAAATCCATCATGAGATTGTCATTTTTCATCATTTAGGATCTCATTTGGATTTTTGGCCTCCTCTAAAATAGAGCAGCAGAGGTTAGAAGATGGGTTTGTTCTACCTGCACCTCGCTGATTTCATTCAGGCTTCCTGACAGCAGGATGATGGACAGGCCCTGGATTTTACAAGCCAGCAGCAAGTTGTGTCGAGCCAAGCGTTTCTGCTCCAACGCCGACTCTGCAGACATCACCTCGCGCTGGAACTTTACCAACTCTCTAAGAGGAAGAAAACAAGCGTGTTCAGATTTGATAAAAGTGTCCTGTATGTTTAGTTTAGCATCTAAAGCAGGAGACATTTCCAGGTATTTAGGCAATAAAAAGAATTGAGACTGAATCTTTTTATAGGAGAAAAGAAGCATTTCATCTTTACCCTTTAGGATTCTTTGTTTTAATAGAAAACATGTTTGAAAATTATTTCCCTGCATGTTGTTTCCTGTCAGCTTATCGGCCATATTAGAGCTATTTAAGCCTTACACCTCCTGCTTTCTTTAAATAACATTTTATCAACTTTTTATTTTATTTATTGATCATATTAATTGTATTAAACTTAAATCAGTAG
This sequence comes from Kiunga ballochi, assembly GCA_037177335.1. Lineage (NCBI taxonomy): Eukaryota > Metazoa > Chordata > Actinopteri > Atheriniformes > Pseudomugilidae > Kiunga > Kiunga ballochi. The sequence continues at coordinate 9,223,960 of JBAMIG010000010.1, read as the reverse complement.
CTGAAAAGAAGTGTTTGTCTTCATTTGTGTAGAAAGTGAAACCCAGAATGACTTTGTTCTTTGGTCTCGCATCAGTCTGAGATGCAGCCACATTATAGGAAAAATATCTACTTGCAATTTTTTGACCAGTATTGGGATTTATATTTAGTTTGCAAATTAAACTCAAGCTTCTGTTCTGTTTTTATGCAGAAATATATATTTCTATATGAGATGTAGGAGCGTCTCTATATTCTCAGACACAAAGTTTAAGTTTCTCACTACATGATGCAGCCAGTGTCCAAAACACTGAAGCCTGAAGGTTATGTTTCCTCTAGAACAGGTTTATGTGTCGTTGTAGTAAATGATAAACAGTCTGGTACCATTTTATTTCATGTTTTCTGCTTTGCATAAGCTCAGTTGAGCCCTGATGCATCACAGACAGGAGTTTCTCATTTTCTGCAGAATTGCATGAATGCCAAAGAGTTAATATGATATGTGTACAAACTTAGTTATTTATGTTTTAATGTGTTAAAACTGTCAGGTGGTAATGTTACAAATTTCTCTCTGTATGGTATTATGTTGAAAGCCTGGATGAAAACACTAATTTGGTAAATGTAGGTTATATTGTATTTCCTGATATGATCTTAAACATGTAGTTTGAGACTATTTGAACCTGAAATATTAGCATCAGTATAAAAACATTTCTGTGAGGGATCCAGCACTGCAATGGAAAACTTGTTATAAGAAAGCCAGTATCTTCTTTTCTTTCCTTCTTTATGGTGATCCATGCGGTTAAAGATGTTTATGCATTAAAATCAGATATAAAATGACCAGATATCATTTTGCTTTTGTGATTTTTTTGTGCTTTTTTCTGTCCATAAATGATGTAATTCAATTTAAATGTATTTGTATGAAGGCACTTAACCAATTTAACATGAGCTCAAAGATGCTTAACATTAAATCATGTTGTATCACTTTAATTCTTCAAATTAGTTTGATTTTAACTAATTATTAAATCATTATTAATGACAAAAGATACAAAACCTAAATTATTTATCATACAATAAACAGTAGGAGGTGAGTCTTTATAGTGATTATACTGGTGGAGATTGTGCCCATGTTTTCATATGATAAGCTCCCAGTGATGATTAAAATATCATTAATCTTCCTAAACAGCTTAAAAAATACCTCAGAGCTAATTAACATTTCTAAAACAACCATGTGAAGCGCTGCTGCTGTGATGGCAGAGTGACTTTTACTTGTTAATCTCCTGAAGAGCTTGTGTTTTCTGTTCCAGCACAGCTTTGTCAGAGGCCACCTGGTTTTTTTTAGAGAGCAGCTGCTTTTTCAGATCCTCCAGCTTCTTCTGATCGTCCTCCACCGCCTCCAGCAGCTTCTTCTCATCCTACATGCAGACGGAAACACAAGGGACATAGGGTTTGAGTTAAAGACCACCTGCTTTTGTTCTTGTTGTAGAAGGTTTTGATGTTCTGGGAAAAAATATCATCTTCATTAAAACAATTCCTTGAAAAATATTGATCTGAGCTTGAATGCAGTAAAATGTTTTATTCAGCCTTTATAGTAGAGCTTGAGGTGATTACCTCTTTCTGCTTCCGCATGGCTTTCTCCTCCTTACTAATAGTTTCCTCCAGTTTCTGAAGCTTATTTCTCTCCTGTTCAAGCCGGGCTTCTTCATATTCAATTTGTGCATTCAGGCGAGCACACTGACTTACAAACTCCAGCCTAAAGGGAGACATGCAGGAAAGTATTAGAGCAAACAAAGTGATTATATTGGTACTAAGCTACCTAAAGCTCTCTAAAGCTCCCAGATTTCAGGTTGGTTTAGCACATGTGATCCAAAAAATCAGTTGTTTGTGATTGTTGTACCGTTTCTTTTCATGTTCTGCCTGCTGTTTCAGGTGCGCTTGCTCATACTGCCGGATAGTGTCCACACCAATCTCAGCACAGAAGTCAGAAAACACAGTGTCTTCCATCTAAACACACAACATCTACACTGTTAACACATATTTAAGTAACCAGTCAAATGACCCCTTTTAATTATTAATCTAATGTAATATGTATTTACATAGGAATAATTACATCACAGGTCAATAAGGTACACCTAGTAAATTTTTGTTAACATAAATATCTAATGGATCAATCACAAAGCAGACATGGTCGTGTGTTGGAGCAGAAAAACATGGAAAAGCTGCTGGATTTCAGCTTTTGTAAGACCAGAATAAAAACTTTATATATATAGTAGCAGGGAAGGAACATGTCCCAGCTAAGAAGTGAAGCATTCTGCATAAAAATCCTGTTCAGGGTTATTCAACATTCACTGACGTTTGTTACCAATTCAGCTCTTTTCTTTTTAATTCAAGCAATTTAAACATGAACAAGTTGTCAGCATGGTGTATAGAGGTGTGCAGACAGCAGTACCTGGTAAATCTGCTGTTGTTTCTTCTTCATTTCTTCATTCTTTGCGTCCAGACTCTCTTGTTGCATCTTATTATCATAGTCGATATTTGCCAGTTCATTCTCCAAACGAGAGCTCTCCTAAAACGAATCAGTTACCTGTCAATTAAAACCTTTAACAGTAACATTTGCAGCCATTTATAAAAACAAACAAAAACTATAAACAAGTATCTTTCTATTGTGCTTTGGAATATGAATACATCTGATGCGATTAGTGTTCAGAAGCTGTACCCCCTGGTATTTTGGGATGCTTTTCTTCTGAAGGTTTTCCAAATCGGCTTGGGCGTATTTGAGGCGGGTCTGAGTACCCTGAGCCTCAGCAGTGACCTGTCTCAAGTCCGACTCCTTTCTCTGTTGCTTCAACAAATCCTGCAAAAAAAAAAATCAAGATAAAAAAAAAAAAGTCTCATAAATTACTCAGGCATAAATATGCAGTTTGACAGAACATAAGCAATACAGATAAGTAATGAATAGAGAAACAGAAATCAGTGAAATAAACTGTTTCTTCTATTAGCTCACGCGCATCTCAGTCATCAACTGATCCTTGTGTTCATTCAGCTGCATCACGTCTTTTTCATCCCAGCAGCGAGCTTTGGTCCGCAGATAACTGGAACCTCCGGAGATCACACCCGACGTTTTAAACATCGTCCCATCCAGCGTAACTGTCTGTAGACACAAAACTACCTGGTAGCATGGCTGATTTAACTGTTTCAGCTTTAATATACAACAGAACTGTAACGTTTATGCTGCGGAGGACTAAGCCTCTGTGAGAGTTGCTGGAGCAGGGCAAATCTGCGGCAGCCCTTTCTATTTTTATTGATAGTATCATCATCAAGTCTCCCATATCGCAAGAAAAAGTGGTTAGATTTGTCGCTAGTTATTTCTTTTAAAAAAGAAAATTCACCAACTATAATGGAAAAGCTACTAATTATTAGCCAAACTACTGTGTACACCTGTGACAAATGTTTGTTGTTGTTTAGAAATTACGACACATCAATAAAACGCCGCCATTTTTTGTAGCGTTAATTTAACTGTAATTATTAATCATAATTAATGTGTTAAAAGTCTCACACCTAGTATGAAAATGTGATAAGGATGTAATCATGGATCACTCTTTGTGGAGTCTCTTACTAAACACTATAATGTGTGGCTGGATTATAAACCTCCTGGATAGGATATAAATGCTGGAAAAAGTCTGAAGATTTGCCTAAAGGGTTAATTATTCACCACAGTTTACCTCGCAGACTTACACAGCACAGTTCCAGAGTAATTATTGACAGTGATCAGTATTTAGCAGAGATTTACCCATTAATGTTCATTAGAAGCAAGTTTACCCTGAAGCGTTCCCGTCTGTCAAAGGCCAGACTCCTGGCGTCTTTGATGGTTTCACACACCAAGGTGTTGCCGCAGACATACTGCACCACCTTTCTCAGCTGGGCAGCGCCTGTTGTAGCGCTAACCTGGACAACATCAATCACCATCTTGGCACCAGGAATTTCCCTTAGTCGCTCACTCAGAGGATTCACCTTTGATTAAAAGTAGTTTTAGTTATCTGTTAAACAGGTAGATGTCAGAAAGTCTGTTTGCAAGAAAGACGGTTTCGACATACAACCAAGTAGTCTATCGGCAGAAACGTCTCTGGCTCAGCTCGCTCCTCCTTGATGAATTTGATGCAGTCCCGAGCCACTTTTTCAGTCGTCACCACGATGGCGTTCATGTTGCTGCCAAACACCTTGGTGACTGCCAGCTGGTACTTCTTATGGATAGGGCTACACAGATCGCACAGTCGGCCATACTGGTAGAGAAATCACACAGAACCTCATCAGAAAAGAGGAATGAACTGAGAATATTTACAAATAATTTGGCTCATGGAAACAAAGAAACATGTTAGGTGAATACAGTTATAGACATAATTTCCATAAAAGGGCTTTAATCTACTGGGAAAGAGTTTTATTGACTGTACAGTAAGAGAGGAGTCTCCTCATGTTACGTTCCTCCTGTGTCACGCTTTTTTATTTAAAGAAAAAAAGTGTTTGTTTTAAATGTCGGTATAGAAATGTGAATTCAAAGCTCTGGTAATCTACCAGACTCCGGTCGGTCTTACCACAGATTCAGGAAAGAATCTGCGCAGTCTCTCAAGCAGTTCTCTGCGCTGCAGTTGCCGTTTGCTCTCATGGCTGTACAGACGAGCGTTTCCCAGCTCCTCCATCACCTGGCACAGCTCCTGCTTCACCTGCTTGATGCGCTCACCGACCCACTCAAGTTCTGCACTCAGGCTCTCCTCTTTCTGACGGCATTCCAGCAGGGAAGACCTTAAGAGGTTATTTCAGATAGGTTAGGCAGTTGTGTTTTCTCAGCTACTGTACAACAATTAGTTCCTCAGCTGGTTTTAAGAAGCAGCGTGGGCTATTGCGCAACACCTACAAAACACACACAGCTCTCATGGACTGTATGAGCCAGCAGCCTAAAGGATGAACACAAGGAGAGCAACCATCTTATGAGGAAGGATTCAGCATTCACCTCTGGCTCCATCCTGAATGTGTGTGCATTGCCCATGTCGCCATGGTGACAGAAATACTCCAAAGGAGTTTATGTTTTTGCAATAAAACCAGCAAAACAAGTCAAATCCAGATTCTATTTATATCTAATCATGTTACTAAAACAATGTAATGTATTTTTCTCTTAGAAGAAGGCATTTATATGGGTTTGCTGTGGGTTCACACACATGGCAGCTGCCATATATGTGGGACCATTTTACAAACTGTATGGAGAGTGGAAAGCTTTAAAACTTGGGCACTGGCTTTGTTTGATCTGTTTCAGATAAGGGACACAGTAAGAGGCACTAGAAGTAGTTTACTGTACCGTGCCTAACAGGCAATTAAAGCATCTACTATGATTGTGGTAAACAGGATTTTGGACTCACTTGCATGTTTTTGTGTATTTCACCATTTTCTCTGCTCTGGTTGTCAAATCTCCAAGTTGAGTTTGGATTTGTCTGAAGGCCGCCTTTTAAGAAAGAATAATATAGATATGTTTTTTTTTTTTTTTTTACAATTTACTAAATACAGAATGAGTTGGATCAAATAACGGTAAGAAGAAAATAAATCTTCATTACTATTGAAGCTGAAAAGATGCAGAGTAGTAACAGAAATGTAACTATACCTCCACTTCCTTCTTTCTGTGCTGGTCGAAAGTCATTTTTTCACTTTCTACTCTCAGCTCCCAATGCAGCTTCTCTGCCTGTTGGCTCAATGCAGCCACCTGTTTCTGAGCCAACTTCTTTAGCTCATTGTATTTATCCAACTGTGAGAATAAAACAAGCAGAAATTGGATTCAAATGTTTGTTTGTCTTTAAAGGACTCTGCAGATCCAACATGAATATTACAAAAACAAAAACTGATAAAAAACATTTGACACAAAAAAACATGAGTGTATTTTATCTTTTAAAATCAAATGAGATATACCTGATCTTTGTTCAGCTCAACATCTCTTCCTTTTGCAGCCATCTCTTCCTCAACCTGCTTCTCATGGTTCTTCAAAATTCTCTGAAGCTCCGCCATTTCCCGCTGACTCTCCTCCAGCTCCTCCTCTCTTTTAGCCACCAGCTTCTGACTCCTCTTAACAACATCGCGGATCTCCTCGGCCTTTTTCGTGTGGTGAGAAACGTTCACTCTGGCCTTGACGTACTGAGATCGAGACTGGGAAATGATGTGTTCCTGACCACTGTGCAACCAGTCAAAATAGACCAAAGCATTCTGGTTTAAAAACAGATATTCTGTAACAGTTTGTTTACAGCTGGAAAAACATGCTTTGTTTAATAGTATAACAGCCCACATACACACACACACAAAGGAAAACACACCGAATCTCCTTCTCAAGGTACAGCTGCTCTCTGGTGAGGCGGCCATGTTCTTTCTTTTGGGCTTTAACCGTCTGCTCCCAGTTGATCATTTCGTTCTTTTTAGCTGCTGCAACGAGCTGCTTCTCCTTCAATGTGTTACCGATGGCTTTGATGCTTCTCTCATTGTGGTAAAGCTCAGCAAGGCTTAGCTGCAGACGGTTTTGGTGAAGTTCGTCCAACAATGCTTGGTATTTCTGGGCCTGTAAATAAGGGGAGCAAAGAGGAAAAAGAGGAGCTGAATCAGACAGTGAGGATAAATTTGAACAGTCAAAAAGACTCAGATACTCATATATCTGCAGATGTAAGAACAAAATATTTAGCAAGTTAGAATATTTTTGTCTCTGAGACACCAGTCCTTGCTATTTTGTCCAATCCTGCAGCTTTAATGCTATATTGTTACTTGCAATGCAGCAAGAAGAGCACCACTAAGCTAGCATTGCAGCATCCATACTGGATGCCGGATTTATTTAAAAATCACAGTTTTGCTGCTTTACCTCTGTTTTTTCCTGGGACATGTGTCTCTTCTCTATGGTGGCAGATTTTTTCTTGTTGAAGTGAAACTGAGTGTCCTCAGTGGCTTTTAGCAGAGCCTCTTTCTTCCTGTTGTATTCTGCAGCATACTCCTTGGACTGGCTGATGTACTCCAGCATTTTGGTTCTTTCTTTTGGGTCCTTCATGCAGATGGACTCCACTGCCCCCTAGTGGGAAACACACAAGCAGATATCATTTTCTCTACCAGTTTAAGGTCACTATTTATTAATACTAATTATTATTATTAATACAACTTTATTAACAATAAATATCATTACTACTAACTAATACTATTACTAGTTATTATCTAATTTCCTAAAGGGAAATTGTAGCTAGATAAAACACTTTTTTTTATAAATCTATTAAATGTTAACTGATTAACACTGAACTAAATACTTTATTATGCATGTGTATATTATGTATATAATCTTAGCAATTGCATTACATTAAGAGTTTTTCTTTTCATCCAGTGAAAGATTTGTCATGCAAAGTTATTATTGTCTCATGACACATTAATAATAATTACTGATAGTGCTGCAGAGAGAAACAACGGTAGGCAACGTGGCTTTTATAGATTTAACAGGGATTTTCTCTGCAGGTGTGCGTGCCCTATTGTCTATGTAACACCGTTGCCGTTGGGGATAAAAATCTGTAATTAGATTTCTAAAAGTTAAAAATTAGTTTATGTTATTTGACAAATTAATGTTGACATAAAAATAGTTCTTCAGGCTTTCTGGAAATTTGCACCAGACATAGAGAAAAGCTTCTCTGTGGCTCGTTCTAACTATGGGAACTGATAAGAGACCACATCCAGATGACCTTAGCGGTTTACAAGTCACAAATGGGTGAAGTGTTTGTGTATCTTGTTACGTTGCCAATACTTATTGTTAGCCCTGACAGTATAGCCTTTTTACTCGGCAACACTTTATTTCTGCTACGAGTCACCTCTGTTGCCCATGAAGCTGACTAGGATAAAATTGAGACATGAGATGGATTTAGGCGCAGTGATGTTACGCTTACTTGGAAAACCAGACAGTTTCGAGCTTTGATAAAAATGCCGATCTTCTCAAGCCCCTCATTGTACGCAGCAGCCGTCACACGAACCCCATTGATGCGATATTCGGAGGAATCCCCTTAAAATACAATGAAAAGTTCTGAGTATTTAACAGATATTTTAAGACAATTTACCCACAAGCATGCCCAGCAATGTACTCAGCCTCTTTTTATTTTGTGACAGGGAAAGCTCTCATCATAGCTGTTCTGTGTCACTCACAGAGTTCTGCCTTGTTTCACACATATTGAAACAAATGCATGACCCCAGGTAAGATCATTTACGCCACAAGAAAGGGGGCATGTTGGAAAACATGTCAATCACCTGGTAATCAGACGAAATGTGTCCTGTTTTTAAACTGTACCAAGAGATGAAGCAGGAAATACTTGTGCTCCAGTGAAAAGCAACTGCAGCCACAGTATTTCTTTGACAGAATGCTGTACCCTTTGCAGGAACGGACAGCAAAACGAGAGGAATCTACTGTCATTGCTGTCACTTCTTAGCTATACTGCAGCTTAAAATGGACCCAGTACTAAATAAAAAAGTCTTTATATGGAAATTTACCATATCTTATCTGCATAAAAATGAATGTATAAATAATACACAACAGAAGCATGGCTCAAATGCAACTATTACTCCATAAACTGGATTCATTCTGTGTTCAGATGATAATTTAATTAGCATGTAATTAATTTAATCACAGCTTTATTACAATCATACAGAGAATAACTTGTCAACAGGTGAATAAATTGTTTATGACGTATTTAATTAGCTGAAACATATGAAGATATGTGGGCATGCTGCACTGACCAGTGATTATCCGACAGAAGACCGTCTCCTGGTCCTCATCGCTGCAGTACCGTAGAGCCACGCGGGCGGTGTCGGACACTGGCTGGCCGATGTGGGCTCCGTGTATCAGCTCTCTCAGGTGCTTCACTCTGAGGGAAGCGGCCCGCTCCCCCATGGCGAAGCTCAGAGCATCCATTACATTGGATTTGCCTAGCAAAATGTGTTTAAAAGGATACAAATTATGATAACACTGGCCACTAAAACTAAGCTAGCTGATCATTTAATCAAACTCGTGATTTGTAGCTATATAGGAGGGATAAATGTTATTCCAGGTGGTTTAAACCTTTAAACCTTTGATTAAACCTTTATATAGTAGGGATTACCACATATTTTGGTTTTAACAAGCCTTTAGATTTAAACCGTTTACTTCGAGAAGAACCTCGATTTTGTGCTACTTTAAACAAGCTAGCAGTTTTAGCGGCTATATTAGCTAACTAGAACATTAGCTGAGTAAACTAGTTAAAAGATTGCTTACCAGAACCATTTGTCCCAATTATGCAGTTAAACCGCATGAATGGACCAAAAACTTGCTTCCCGCGCCATGACTTGAAGTTTTCAATGTCAATTTGTTTAAGATAACCCATTTTTCTCTGATTTACTGAGCTGCTCCGGCAGTTCCTCTGGAGCTGAAATTATACGTTTTGCGTCAAAGGCGGGAAACTGACGCAAACATTCACGCTATATCTTTAATGAAAATGATAACCCTAGCAGATTAAAAAAAAAGCACAAACTAATAAAAAAAAGTTTCTGTAAACAGGCAATTGATCAAATCACAAATTTAATATAATAAAACATATGTCAATATATTAACAGGTAGACAATATATCTGAATAAATGCTCATCCATGTATTTATGCAAACAAAAATGTCAAAATGTTTTGATTGTTCTGTTATAACAGTGGCATATATATATATA
>JBAMIG010000010.1:9192102-9203056 GCA_037177335.1 Kiunga ballochi | reverse complement strand
CCCCTCCCCCCCTCCCCCCCCCCCCCCCCATAAATACATCAATACAACAATTCACTGATCACTGATCACACAGCATTTACATGAAATAAAGAAATTATATTTCCTGTTTAAATTTTTCCAACCAGAAATGAGTTATGAAAATTCCCTCTTCCGTAGCCGGCACAGTTAGAGGGTTTAGAAACACACAAATAACACATTTTAGAACAGGCTAAGGTGTTAAAAGAAAGTAAAAACTAACTATTAAAAAATAAAAAAAAACAAGGTAAAATCAAGCAACATGACAAGCAAATGAACTGTTCTCCAAACATCTAACATTAGTTAGACGTATAAATCAAACATCAGACATGAGAAGGAAAGAAATGTTAGTCTATTTTTGTTTTATCAGCTTAAATATGTTGTTTTACTTTGACAGGGAAATGTCTAAAGGTGTGTGTCATGTTATAAAATGCTAACAGTACAACTGTGGTTACTATATGTGATGCAACATCTGTTTGGCTAAAGACTTTTGTTGCTCTTATTGTCAGAACTTAAAGACGACTGACAAAAGTTTTGACTTTTCTCACTGATGAAAACCTGAACCTGGAATCAGGTTTGCTTCATGCCCATCAATAATGAGACCACCACATCCCATAGTTGCTCTATGGGAGTGAAATCTGGTGACCGTGGAGGCAATTGGAGTACAGTGAACTCATTGTCACGTAAAAAATATAACTGGAGAGGATTTTTGGGCCCATATTTGATGAATATATTCCTCACAAATGAGCACAATAACCTTTCATCAATGCAATTTTATTCATAAAATGATTGTATTTTGAGACCTTATCATGTAATTTTTATTTAATCTTCTTTCTTTCTCTTTGTAATAAGGTCAAACATCTTTTTTCATCTTAGGAATTTAACAATATTCTAATTACTTTTTGTGATATTCATATAAATCTATATAAATTGTAAATAAAATAATAAAAGGGATAATAATATCCCTATTGGTTGCTGCATCTTGTGTGGTCTTCTGCTGCAGGCCTCCTTCTGTCTCAAAAATAGACACGTTGCTTATATAGAGATTGTATCCTGCTAATCTGGTTGGAATTATTAGGCATTAAAGATCCATCTGTCCGTTTCCCTCTGACCTCTGACATCAGGCTTGTGTTAGAAAATCCCAGTATATCAGCCGTTTCCTAAAAATCCTCAGACCAGTTCGTCTGGTACCAACAACCTTCTGTTTGTGTTAGACCAGAACAGATAAAGCTGGGGATCTCAGTTCGGTTCATACAGGGGATTTTCTTCAATTCAGCAGGAGATTAAATGAGTAAATGCAGAAAAATGGGACAACATAAACAAATCATTGTGTTGATCAGAAGGTTTTGTGAGAAGGAGCTTTAACAAAAACCTAATAATAAAACAGACATTTATGTTCATTAGTCTGGAATAAAACATGAATAATCCCCCCCTGTTTTTACTTGTTGTCCCTTTAGATATAAAAGTGCACTAAATCATGGAGATGCTTTCACTTCAAGAGGAAATATAATGAAATGGGTCATAAACTTCTAAAGGTACATAAAACAAAGAATCAAAGCAAAGATTTCCATTTTTCCTTTAAGCTGCCTTGTTGACAGAATTTTCTATTCACATTGACTTTGTTCAAATATGCATTCAGGCGTTTACACTGATCTGTGTTAAGATTATGTAAGCTCTGAAACAGAGCCACATCTCCAGAAAATGCTCCACGGCACCGTCACATTTCTCCTCTCCAATTTTGCCGATTGGGTCTTGATGGAGCTGTACATCTGTGTGACATCACCGATGCACAGACCAGACCATGCAAGCTCCGCTGGCTTGTTTCCCACAACGCGACGACGAGCAGTGAGCATTAACTGTCTAAAGGAGTAGACGTTACTGCTGAAAATCAGCAGGGTTTTTTTTTCTCTCTCTCTCTTTTCAATGTTGTTACTTCTGCGCACTCAAGACAGCACATCTTCCCAGCAGACTCGCTCATTACCTTTCACTCCCTTTCAACCAACTGAGGCTACAACAAGCTGACAAATTGTCCTCTGGGCTGTTAAACCCCATCAAGATTCCAGCAAACGTTCAGCTTGTTTTTGCAGAAATGGACACATTGCTTCACAGATATCTCATCAGCACATTTTGTATCCGAAAGTTTCAAACCCTTTCATATTTATTTTCTCCCTCCTGATTGGCTGATGGAGCATTTCCTCCTGCATCTGGATGCACAGCGTTATGTTTATTATATAATAATCTAAGAAAAGAACCAAACAGCCTATGGAAGGCCTTAGTGTGTGTAAAAATAGATTGACAAGCAAAAAATGACCTGGTTATTTATGGTAACATCCCCCCTCCCTCCTCTTCCCCACCACTATCTCCACTTCTAAGAATAGCGAGGGACATGTTTTATATTCATTCTATAAGGCTTCGCCCCGTACGTGCCAGGACATTTTCATCCTTGTGCTTTCTGAGTCGAGTGGACAGACGCTGCCTTCTGCAGGGTTGGTGCATGTTTGTGTGCAGGCTGCAGGGCTTTTGAGGTGTGTGTCATCAAAATTTTACACACAGTTCTATATATTCCATTACTCATCACAACCTATTTTGGCATGCAGGCATCTCACAGTTGATGAGCTTATGAACGGGGGGGACTGGGGAAATAAAACTGGCAGAAAACAGCAGCTTGGGGACCCAAGTATCTCCCAATATCAGCTCGAGTGATATTAAACTCATGCTGAGCTTGTTTGAGTCTGCTTTATTGCTTTAGCGTCTCAGCAATTGGAAAATATGGTCCCTGAAGTCAGAAAAGGTGGGACATAATGATGAAGATGGTGATTCTCTGAGAGGTGAAAGCAAAAACATAACTCTATTTTTGTCAGATAAAATAAAGACAGACTAAACCACCAGCAAAAATAATAAAATACTGATTGTTTAGTGGAAAAGGGCTTGTCTAAGAACATGCAACCTTTGTTTTCTGGTGTATCTGGAAAGTAAGAAGAAATGAAAAATTGTGGAAATATCGGAATAAATCAAGATTTAGTTTAAAAAGAGTTCAATAAGAAGAGAGTTTTTTGTCTTGCAATGTCAAAAGCCATCTATTTTCATGTTTGTTTATCCATGTCATGAGATGGAAATTAAATAATATATTAAAACATGTAAATAAAATATTTATACTTAGTCCAGAGTGTATCCCACCTCTCGTCCGAAAGACTGCTGGGACGGGCTCCAGATTCCCTCCGACCCAAAATTGGATCAAGTAAATGTTTGATTGACGACCTTCACAGCGTTTTTGTTTTTCTTAAAGCAATACTACTACTACTACAACTAACAATGATAATAATAACACTAATACTAAGAAAATCCCATGTACTGATGGACCTGCACCCGGCTTGAAGAAGCCTCTATCTGATAAGATTGTTTCTTCACTGTTTTGCAAAGTGTCAGAGTGGAACAACTTGGCCATCAGCCTCTCTCAGATCAAGGAAGTTGTTGTTGACATTAGGGGGAAGAGGTTGTACCTGCAGCGCATCAACATTAACCACAAGTCTTGGTCTTGGTGATCCCAGCCACGTGATTTTAATTCCTAATCACAATCAAATGGCTTTTGTGTCTCAATCCAACCAGAAATTATTTAGCTAACACTGTAATGGACCCATCTGTGAAAGGACAGTGAGGCAGAGGTTAAAGTTTAAGAAAAAGATTTTACTATAAATAATACAATAAATAAAAATTTATACAAAAACCATTAAGATCAAGAGATCACACAAAGTGACAAACTAACCCAACAATGGACTCAACAAAATGAGACAAAAGGGGAAACATAAATGTGTCTAAGCAGCCCATAAAAAGGCACAAGGAGTGAAACACAATGTATAAAACAGATGCTGTGGAGAAGTTTGGGAATCATACAGAAATGCAGTAATTCAGCCCTCTTTCAGTGGAGCAGTACTGGGAGACGGTCAGCACCTCCCGCTTTAGGTTGAGTCTTCTCAGCATGGAAATGGAGTAGCTTTTATTTACAAACCCTGAGAAAATAGAGCTCCTTTTCAGACCTGATTCCATAACCAAACCCAGGAATCTAAAGCTGGAAACCCTTTCCACCTTTCCACCTCTTCACAAATTCCTATTGTTGAGGATAATCTAACCATCCATTTCTTATGCAGCCGTAGGAATGTTTCATGATAGACTGAGCATGAACAATGTCTTCTGTTTCTGCAGGTCTTCCTGTATAAACTGTCCTGGTACACTGTTGTGAAGTGTTGTTACTAATAAAGCTGCATTGAATTGGATTGAATAGATGAACATGTGCATGAACAAAATGGTGTTTTTTTTTCAGGTTCTCTATAACTCGATAGGACAATTAGCTTAACTTAGAACAGCACTGACACTGGAGGCAGCATGACAGCCAACCCAGCTTTGCTCTGGGATGAAAATATTTCAAAATAAAGGACCGGTGACATGTCTGTGAGCTTTTCTCATAAACTGCCAGCATCAAATCCAGATATATGACCTGATCCGAATGAGTTCACTACTGGATCAAGGCAGTGAGGTGCCAGACCTTTTTAAAAATCTAATTACAGTCAAAGATACATCCTGATCAGTAGCCCTGAATGTGTTAGTCCACTCATGTTCCATCACATGGAAGCGTATTGCACGAGCTCAGTTCTGCCTTTATTACAGAAGACAGATCCATGTCATTTGTCTTTGCATCCTCATACCTCAGTTACAGCGACGTTTTGTTTACTTGTCTCAACCGACTTAACAGCTTCAGATGACACATGCTCACTAGCCAGGCTTTGATAAAAAAGCACTTTTCACACATCAGTTAATTTTGTCTTCATTGTTCTCGATACCAACCTGCTTCCGAGGTTCAATTTATCAAACATAAATCCTTTTGAAAGGACGTGTCCTTTTCAGAAAGATTTTTCTCCCGAGGTTTTACTATTTGGAAGCTTAAGTAAAAAGTAAAAGTACTTGGATTTAGTAGATTTTGTTATACTGACTCAAATCTATAGAACTTTTCAGGTTCAGAACGAAATTTTAATACCACTAAATCTTTGTTTATGTTTTAACCTTATATTATAGATAAAAATTCAGAGTTTTTTTGCCTTTTGTTTGTTGTTTTTTTCATGTTTGCATTGCGTTGTTTCTATAAAAGTCAATTGGCTAAAAATTCTGCCTTTCTGCAGATGTCACAACACCTGTTCTCCTAATATAAGTTTAATTATGTAGCAAGAAAACTCCTGATTAAAGTTTTTGAGTAGAATCAAGTGGGACGTGACCCTAATGGCACAATAACTCATTACGATGGTAAAGTATGACGAAGAAAAACCCACAGAACTCACACCGATGAGGGCTCATTAAAGTGTTGGACAGTCTTGCGATTGGGAAGAAAGAAAAAGTCTACTGCCTGTAATTAGCACGTTGTCACTTGTTATGCAGCAGCCCACGCTCTAGCATGTCAGATCATTTCTCTCCAGCATCCACCAATTGTCTTTTTGCAACTCTCACAGGCAAAAGGCAAACAACACAAATCCACTGAGGCCAGTGGTTGCTGACCAGGGGGCATTTTCAGTGGCTCTGTCATAGGGAATATGAGTGAAAACATATAACAGCTATGCCAGATAATGAGAGGAAAAAGCCCTTCGACATGTTGGAGCAACATGGTTTGTTTACAAGGACAGGAAGTCTGTATCTCCTCCTGACGGTCGGCTCAGCAAACCTCTGAACAAGTACACAAACTGCAGAAAGAACACATTATTCCCAAGTAATGCTTTAATGCATGAACTTTTGTTTTTCCTTCGTTTTTTTCTTTATATAATTTGGTGGCTCAATTTGCTGCACCGTGAAGCAGATGGTGCCCGGATGTTTTCAGTTCCAATGGAAGCCATGTCATTTCTTGTCTCTCCATGCAGTACTAAATAATTAAACAGGCTCCATAAAAAGACATTTAACAAACAATGTCAGTGTCATATAGTGTAAAAAGGGAAAGAGCTTTGAGGGATCCTTCAGCCGTAAACTCCAGATGGCTCAACACGAAAGAAGACCTTCCCCCCCACCCCTCGGTATTCATTGGCAAGCGCTGCTTTTATTCTGTGAAAGCTTCAGAAATACAAAACTCCTTCTTTATTACCCCCCAATAAAAACAAACAAACAAACAAAAAGTCCAGAGATTATGGTCTCATGCAGGTCTCACAAAAAGTAAAACTACACTTTTCCCCTTATTGTTTCTGAGCCCATAAATATGCAAATTAGTTTAGATGCTGCTATTGTTTGTTATCTAAATTGAATTTGATGCATTCGTCTGTGACAAAAGAACAGCAACAACAAAAAGAGAGAAAAGAGGCACTTTATACCACAGCACAATAATACTAATAATGGAAACATTAAGGTAAAGGATTTAACAGACCTAATAAATGAGCAAATTGCCTGTAATTACCAAAGTAATAACTAAATTATACTCCGGTAGTAACACTGGGTATGTAATGGAAACAAAACACAGAACTTAAATTTCAGAGTAGATCCAGAGTAATCCATAAAGTAGAAGTATAAATCCTGCCCAGCAGCTGTTCCAACCAGTCACCAAAACAGCTGAGTTTAATGAGCAAAGTTCATCTGCCAGGAAAGTGAAAACACCTGTGCTAAATGCGCAGGTAGATCCAAAAACATGGCAGGACTTTTACTTTCTACACCTCCGTCAAAATCCCAGAGACTTGGAAGTGGGAAGAAGAGGATACAGGAAACTTATGCATCATGCAAATGTAGTGGTGTGCTCTCTGTTTGTACAGTACTGTGTGCAATTCCTACAAGAAGGCACAAAATAAAGATATTTAAATAATCAATTTGTGACAGTAGCTGTTTTACTTTTTGCATGTAAAACAACCCTGCAGTTTGACTTTGGGGACAGAAATCTCTACTGCCAAAAGGACATTGATGTGAAAAAGCTAGTTAAAATACATTTGCAAGGAATCAGTTTGTACAGTATGAATATCATAAACTACATAAAAATGTTAGTGTTTTAATTGACCCAGTATAGAAATCATATGAAAAGATGAGGGGACACTTGTTTTGTCCAGTATATTCAGACAGAGGCTGTGTTTCTCTTTTTATTTAAAGCCTTTAGGAGCTAGCCACAGCCTGTCACCTTGTTACAACGCATTAGATCTTGAGATAAACGCTTGCAAAGTGTAATGGTGTGAATCTCCTCCAGTGTGCTGGCTCTGTTTAAAATCTTTTTATTAGCTGCTTACAAACCAGGACAGGCATCCATCAACGCCGACAACATCTCACATTATTTCAGATTTTACCAGGCTGCCATAAAGACCCATTAGTGTCCTCTAAATCAACACTATGGATGTATATAAGGAAACACTTTTTCAAGGAGGCCCAGAAGAAATTCTTTCTTGGCACAGAAACATAAACAAGTACAGCAAGAGAGACTTGATATGAATATTTATTTAAAGACTTTAAATCTTACAGAAATAGTCATTTTCAACGAATCAGTCATTTGTGGCTTTTGTATTTCCTATTAGAAGAGTAAACCCTGTGCTGTCTTATAACATCACTTAACACAAGGAACTGAATTTAAGCAACATATTTCAATGGAGAACTTATTTCTGATTGGTCATTTGTGTAAATACACACATCATGCAAATCTCCCTTTGGAGCGCTGAGAAGAAGCAAAAGTATTTCCAAATACTAAAACAAAAAACTATGGTTGCATGATACTGGATAAGATTGTTCCCAGATAAATGGTTCTGTCCTCTAATGGGGACACAAGCTTGTTTTATTGTTGTGTTGTTTTTTGTTTATGTCTGTTTGGATCGTTCTCCTGCTTCTTCACATTACTTCAGCCACTGGGTCTGAGAAAGCGATGATGAAATGAGTCTGACAGAGAAGTGGCTATGCATCTATGCACCAAAACAAACAAACCAAAAAGTCAGAGAAGAAGAAGTCTACAAACAAAACATCTGAAGGCATTGCACAATTCCAAGATTAATCAGTGAGATTTTTAAGGCAAACAAGTTTCTGAAATAACACGCAAAGATGTCGCAGTACAATTTTATGTTGTTTGAACCCCACCAGTGCACCGTTGTAGAAAAGAATCCACACATGCAAACTCAGTGCATGCTAGAGAGAAAGAGAACAACCATCAGGATAAAACGGGATATTGATCACAAGCATTCAGTTAATTAAACCACTTTGTCAATATCAATTACAAGAAAAACAGCATTTATGTAACGTGTGAAGATTACATGTGCGTTCACATGGCCTGGCATGCTGACCGCCTCAGAAGAGTGACACAGATGGAGTGGGAGGCAGTGAGGTGTACAGGGTTTGTCCACCTGTAGTGCTGCCCCCCCCACCACACACACACATATTGTAGTCTCCAACACTGTAAATGCTTTGATTGCAACTCCTACACCAATGCAGCCTCACATTACAGATCCATGAGACAAATCCCGTTAAGACTTCCCACGTCACTGGATTGCTTTGCAAATCTTCCTGAGGGCAAAACAGTTCATCCCAAGGAAAAGAAACACAGAATTTCATTTCTTTATGATGGAGCACAGAGTAAAACAGTCGTTGCCCTCATCTGGAATCGATGCTGACTTTATTATTTTGATTTTAAGAAAGTTTATAGTGTTTAAAATGACTGTTAGATTAAAAATCAGCTTTTAGACTAATACTCAAGCAAATATACAAATGTATCCCTGAAACTACCAGATCACAACCCACCTAAACCCCTATGGGAGATCTTTGTCTGATCTGCCTTTAACAGTTATTATCACATTGAAGCACAACTTTTTCCTTAAACACGTTTTTTCCCTTATAAAAATCATACTTTGTCAGACTGAGCTTTCCATATTTCTCAGATGATTTTTCATTATATTTTTGACTAAAAACAAAACCCAACCATGACTGTAATGGTTTATGGAGCTGCCATGTAGACTGCAAATCTCAGTAACCTATTACTCAGCTGTGAATAAATCCATGAAAAAATTTAATTAAAGCTGTAATTGAGAAAAAAATAGACACACTGTATCTTCAGACAAAATCTAACCAGTTATTTTCACTCTACATCATGCAAATATAGTATTAAATGTTGCTTTCCCCATACCCATTTAAGCTTTATGTCATTTTCATGGAGTGTGTTTTATTATTTTTATTCATAGCATGAATAAAATCTATCAAGAGTGTCTGATGTCGACCCTCCTCCATCACATATCTTTGATATTGCTGTTATTGTCTCCAAACCCTAGCCTCCACCTTCATTGCCATGGTTACTGTTTTGTTTATGCCGTCCAGATTTGGCAACAGACTTCTCTCAAGCCCACTAAAGCAACAGGTGTAGTTCACATGCAAGCTTGTTAACATTTATGCTCATACTAGAGCCGCCATGTTGAAAAGAAAGACTTTTCTCTAAATCTATTGATTTAGATTAGATCAGGGATGAGCACCTCCGGTCCTCGAGAGCCGCAGTCCTGCAAGTGTTTGGACTTATCCTGATGAAGCACACCTGCATGAAATCAGGAGGTAATTAGCAAACTTTGGCAGAGTTTTATGCTAAGCGTTGCACAAGTCTGCTAATTAAGCCTGATGTGTTTCAGGTGTGTTTCAGCAGGGATAGTCCGAACACTTGCAGGACCAGAGTTGCCCATCCCTGGGTTAGATACATATTAGTCTATATGAAACACTGCGTTGGCTTTTTAAAAATAACTCACAGGAACTGAATTTTTCTTTCCTCTTCATACTTAGTAAGACCTAGAAGTCATTACAAGGAAATTCCAGATTTATCCTGAGCATTTGGGACTGTGTAGAAAACCTGAAGGGGAATTATGCTTTGGAATTCCAGTAAAATTTTCACTATAGTTAACCAAAGCGGAAATTATGTTTTAAATAATTTTGTTTTATTAAAACGTGTTTTCTTTGGACTTTTTAATTCATTTTTAACTCCCTGCACTGAAATGAACACAAAATAATTTAATGATTGTCTACTACTGTTTGAAATATCCAGATTCAGGCGTGAATGCAAATCAAAAATCTTCATCCAGTACAAAGCTGCCTTTAACAGAATAACACACCTCATAAGGATTTGACAATTAAAACCACTGGTTCCCATAGATCTTACTTTACACACACTCTTTGCTATTATGCAAGTTCATGCATGTTTTATATATAAATACATGTCCTGAATGTAAGCATATATGAGTGTGTTAGTGCGAGATGAGGGTGACATTTTCTCATGATAAATAAATTAAAGGCGCTGCCTTGTGTTTCAGGAAGAGAGTCACAAGTCGTGGCAGTTTGATGCAAGTCAGGCCTCCAAAAACATATGAACATATGTACAAAAACACATAGTTTATATCTATTTACAAGTATTTGTAAAAGACTGTTCCTGCCTAATCTGGTTCAGTCGGATGTTGTTTCAGACTAATAGCAGACTTGAGATCAGTGCTACATTGTGCAATTTCACATCCCCATTTTTGTAAACAGGGTGGCCAGCATGATGCAGCATCACCCCCATCAGGCCTCGTTTCCCTGCACGGAGGAAAACCTATTCAGTCAAACCGACCATGCACGTTCTCTGGGCTGAGACGCTACACTTAGCAGTCAGATTTGGCAGAAGAAATGTTGCTACAGTGTTTTTTCAATGATCACAGACGTATTACTCAACGTCTTGTGCACACAAAACACACATCATTGTCTAACTACTTGGTTATAAAAAAATACGGGCCTGTCGTTCATGATTTAAATATGAATAACTTATGTAGAAACGTTAATAAGGCCTGTTAGTCATAATTTAAATATGATTACAGGCCTCGGTATAAAATGTAATACTTATATGAGCAGTTAAGAAGCAGCATCACACCAACAGCAGTATGAGAAATACACAAAAAAAAGGCAGAACTGTACAGTATATGAAAATGTTCCACAACCAGATTATAAGTAGATA
>JBAMIG010000010.1:9142245-9156814 GCA_037177335.1 Kiunga ballochi | reverse complement strand
CCACCCTACCCATCTCTCCCCCCCTTAGACCAAAAAGCTCTTCTCCCCACATCTACCCACTCATACCCATGCATCCACACACCCTTCTCCTTCCCCTCCTCTCCCCAGTGGGAGTCAGGGGCACCCCCCGCCCCCACCACCCATTCGCTGGGAGCCCAGAGCCCCCCAGGGCCCACAACATACCCCCGTATTTTGAAGCTGTGTAATGAAAGGGGTGATGCAGAGAGAAGCTAGGGAGGTTTTGGATGCTGCACTCTACCATTGAGCAGTTTGTAAAGAGTAAAGCCTGAACAAAAAATCAGATATCTAAAAAACAACATTGGAGCAATTTGTTGTTATTCATGTGTCATGCTTCACCCTGCCATCGATCAGTGACGGTTTCCTTGTTTTTGAGGATTTTTTAAAACCAAAATCTCAACATGAGTCGTGTGACACTAACTGTCTGAAAGCGTGGCTCAAATTGGATCATTAACTAGGGAAGTTATCCAAAAACAAAAGCAAATCTATAACAGAATGACTTAAAATATGAAAAGAAAAAAGATCTACTAGTTTTATTCAAATTTATTTTAGTGACTGAAAGATTTGCTCAGGCAGTCAGCAGCACATGCAGTTAATGGGTAAAGAAAGATGTAAACATCCACAAATCCTAAAAGTACTGAAGCCAAAAACAAAACTGTGCAATACCTAGAATACTATTTAAGTCAATTTTGCTAAATGCGGTTCCAAAAAATTATTAAACTCTCCAAAGTATTTACACACATCTATTGCTTTTCTCTATTTTTAGCCTAGTTGATTAAATAACCTAATATGCCATGCATTTCTGTTTTTTAAGGCTATTTCACCTAATTGTAATTGCTGGTAAACACATGACTTTTTAAAATATTGCTCTTGAAGGATGAAACAGAAATGAGAGACTGAAATTATCACTGATCACTATATTTGACACTTAGAGCCAGAGAGACTTAAGACCTTGATGCCGTAGGGTGGCCACACATGAGGTGTCATCTCAACAAAGAACAGCTTTTAGCCAGGAGGAAGAGCTAAACAAAGAGTGGAGGCTGTATAATAAATCTGTTTACAATAAGCCTGGACAAAGTGTTCATACACTGATACTGGAGCCACCCTCACCAGATTTTGCATGCGTGTGTGAGCTAAAATAAGCGTATATATGCATGTGAGAGTGTGTATCTTTGTGTGTGTGCTAAAGTGCTTTGCAGATGAACTGTGTTGAGTCTGGCGGGCAGAAAGCTGCTCCAAAAATCTTTGCTGGTGCTGATTGAATTTCTCCTCCAGCTGAGGTCTTGAAACAAAAAGAGATGACAAAAACACTCTGGTTCTTCGATGTAAAATGTGCTGCTAGCTGGCTAGCTAGTAGCCTCATCCTGCGCCTGCTGCGCCTCAGAAAATATGAGGCTAGACGTTGAGGCGACTAGCTGTATATAAACAGCCTCTGCTGTCATGTTTGTGCTAAAAACGACATTTAATCACGACAGATATGCAAAAATGAAATAAAGTGGAGAAAGTATGATCTCATGACCTCTAAAATTCCCTGTGATAACTTTAAGCAAGGAAGTCAAATATTTTTGTTCTGGGCAGCAGTTCTGCAGGCTTAAGATGTTTCTCTGACACACCTAATTCAAACTAATACTTACTATTACTAACCGGTTGTCAAGTCCTGACCAAATCTATTAATGCCACATTAATTGAGTCAGATGTGTTAAAACAGGAAATGACCAAAACCCAGAAGACCATAACTTCACATCTTTTAGGACTACTTGACCACTATATGTGTATTATCATTTAGTTCATTTTAACCACTGTCTTTGGATGGGGGGGACAGCAGTTTAGAAATCATATTAAAATTTTTATAAATAATTTACATTTTATACAAAATTTGAAGTACTATCAGCATCTGGATTTACACACAGTGTTATTTTATTTAGGTGAAGGTTTTTTGTTCAAATCATTATGTGGGTCCCTCTCAGTCAATAAGCTAAAGTTATGTTTGCTTTGTCACCCTAAAATAAAGGAAAGTAGTGAGTAAAGTAAAAAAAAGGCAGTTATGGTAACAGGAAAAGCTGTGCTTGGAAGTTTGTGGAATTTTACAGTATGCTGTAATAGCAACTAGTATTGCAAAGCTGATTGTAGTAAGTATCTTGTGCTATTATTGGTTATTCTTTAAAGTCATTGAGAAAAAAATGTATGTGCAAAGCAACACTAGTGCAAAAATTCTTAATGAATATGTTTTTTTTATTTATTACCAGTAAATTTTGCCTCTGAGACAGTCATTTTACTAATATACCTAAATTTGTGAATGATTAATTCAAGCTATAACAGAGAGAAACAGAACAAATGAGAACTAATGCACTGGGAATTCTGTGCATTAGAAGGAAAAATGTGTGAAAATGCAGAGAACCATTAAGTCCAACAGTGCAAATTACACACAGGATTACTCTATTGTTAATAGGATGTTGCATTAGAAACAAAAGTTTTCCACTGGTCCACAGTTCCTCAGATCGCAGGAGTGCATGTTAAGGTCAACAATAAAACATTTGGCATGTTTATTAGTGCCTGAGGGATTTTAGAGTTAGCATGGCTCCAGCAAAAAACCTAATGGTGGACCACAGCAGCTGGGTCCTCTCACTTGCTTTGTCTGACAGCATGCCAAGCTAGCTGCTACTCAAGCATGAATCAATTGTTACAGGATGACATAAACAAGTAAGTAATTACAAAGACAATTAAGCCTGTTCGGCTGTTTTGTTGTTGGTAATAGAATTTTGTTGAAATGCTTAAAGGCTGTCAGATAAATTAGATAAATGAGTTTGTTCCTCCAGAAACAAGATGTGTAAATGTCCAATTCGCCAGTCCATCACAGGGCCAACACAGAGAGACAACCATTTACCCTCATTACTTTGAGCAATTTAGAGTGATAAATTCACCTAACATGCACGATGGGAGAAAGACAGAGAACCCAGGCATACATGGGGAGAACATGCAAATCCCTCACTGTTTGAATCCCCACCAGATAAATTATCTTCCTATCATAAAACAAGTTCAAAATGCAAGTAAAATACAGACTTTATCTAATAATGTATGATTATTCAGACATTGTTTTATTAACAAAACATATCATGGTTCGGCAACTAAAATATAGACATCACATGATGTCATTAGCTAATTACAATTTACCCAGCTTGAACCTATTTACTTAATAATCCTAAATTTTAACAGACTTTAATGTGGCTTAAAGAAGAACTGTAATGGAGTTTGCTAAAAATACTAAGTAAGAGTTGCATTATTGTGAAGAGGCTGTGACAACAACCTGTCATGAGGAACAAACAACTGCAACATCCCAGCCACCTTATTATACTCCACTTTATGTCATCTCTACTCTTCCTCACTGGAGCTGTATCTGCAAAAGGTATGTGTACCATATGGTGAAGAAAAACATCTGCTCTGACAGAAGGAAGGACTCATCCTGAAGAGTTGCCACTGATGCTGCCACTGGATATACTACTTAGGTCCATTTGCATTTTCCCCATTCCCTTTTTTATGTTATTTATAGTCGTGCTAATGAGGATGGACTCTGCCTGGACAATGGAGTATCACCACGTGCAAGATCTCCAAACCCACACATCCACAGTGGCGACAGGATTCAGCCAAGCGTCCTCAGCCTTCATGCTTAGAGTGAGTTCCTGCACTCACATCGCTCATCACTCACAGAGGAAGCCTAAGGGCACACTGGGGTTGGGGCTGAGAAAAAGAGCTCCGCCAGCAGTTGGCAGTGAGGATGAGGTCGGGTAATAGGAGGAGGGGGCGGGTGAAGAGGTGGTGGAGCTGGAGATTTCAACAGAACTAGAGCAGATGGCCATATATATCATATATATATAAAATATACCTATTAGTATATAGCTATATATCATGATATCATATCAGTTATATATATACATGTATATATATATAGTTTTTTATATATATATATATATATATATATGTGTGTGTGTGTGTGTATATATAGCACCTTCTATGCGGAGGATGAAGTTGCAGAATACAACCACCTAAGTACCTCAATCTCACCTTCCCTCTTTCATTCTGCATCTTGTAGATGATGACGCTATTAACAACACTATGCCTACTCGAGTGGCAGATGCATATCTAGGCCTGCAGTAGAAGCTGATATGAGCTTTGACAAAACTCATGCATGGTGTTAACAGCTAACACTACAATATGGAACTCATGAATATTTACTTACACAATCTGCACATCTAAAAATACCAGCCAACTAACATCATGAGAACATTTTTATAATTACACTAAAGTAATGAGAGCACATGAAGTCATGGATAGATGTAACTACTAAAAAAGTTTCTGCAGCTTGCAGCTCTAACAAATAATGCTTGTTTGATGTTCATTTAATCATTTACTAACTTCCCTGTTACGAGAATATTAGTCAAAACAGCACACTGGACTCAAGTTTTAGACTGCAGTTATGTCAGAACCTGATGCATGTAGCGGATCTTTTACCTTTTAATTCTTAAACAGAAGAATCATTCTTTCTTTAAACCTTGTTTTCTGTTTTACATGTTATTCAAATGGAAACTGTGACATTAAACTCTAAAATTATACATTACTTTTTTAAGAAATTGTCTGCAGAGTTTAAATGCCAACAAAATAAATGAGTTCCTTTTACCCCCAACATTCAGATTCAATCAAGCAGCTTTGTATTGGATGGGTTAATATGGTTATAATATGTGGAAATGCATGCATGACTGATTGTTAAACAGCTGAAGTGAAGAAGACACTCACATGTTTGGAGAGGTTGTCACTCTTACAGTCTAAATCATACCTGCAGAGAAGAGAGAAAAGATGACCCATGAGAGCAGCATCCACAGCAGTAAGGTCGTGACTGAAAATCTACCAAAACACAAATTAGTAATCTATGACACAAGCTTTTCTTCCTCATCATCTAGCATTAATGCAAGCCATGTCTGCACTAATCACTGTAACGAAGCTGTTCAGCCTTAAAGAAGGTTCGTGATCGTGGCATCAAAGCTTTACTGATCCGATTTCAAGCATGAGGGCACAACAATATTAGTGGCCTCACCATCTTTACTGTTTATCAGGTTGATATTTACATAATTATTTATTATTAGTCAAAAGTTTGGACACACATCCAAATAAAAACCAAATGTGTTTGTTTTAATACTTTTTAAGTAAAGGAAAAAAAGTTTGTTATTTGCAAATATTATGAGCCTTTATGTGTTACTGGTGAAGAATAAAGAGTTTAGTTATCTACAAGTCTTTTTTTTCTGAAAATAAAACAACTTGTAACATACTATTTTTATATAAATTTGTTGGATATCTTAAAGTTATCTCAAAATCTAGCAGCAAAGTCCCCAAAGCTGTGTCTTAATGAGGCGCTATGTACCTCAGAGTGCAGACTGCGTGGGCTGCGGCGTGTCCTATGTACCCTGCATACTTTGTAACCGCTTCATTTTTTTTAACAAGTTAATTTGTCCGCAATTAACTGAATGGATTCCCCTTTTGGTATATGTATATGAGGCATTTTTGCTTTAAGCTTTAAGTCTTATGTTGTCTTTAAAGGTTTGATATATTTTGAAAAAATGTTTTTTATAAAAATGTGTTTAAATCAAAAATCAGATTCAGTTTGTAACAATCTGGGAATTTGTTTTTAGGCCTTATTGTCCAGCTCCACAATCAACAAGGTATTTATACACAGAAAGTATAGCAAAATTCAGATTATTGATGATTTAAGGACTAAATGGAGATCACATCATATTTATCTGAGAAACTGTTCCCTCCATGAGGAGCTTTGGAAGTAGAGGTTATCAAGGAGCAGCATGTATTTTATATAATTTCTTCTTCTGTTAAACATTTTTGTCATTCCTAAACAATACAAAACAAGAAAACAGAGCAAAATACATAAGTGACATTATAGTCGGATGCATATAAACCCTTTCTTTTTTTACCTCCCTCTGTAACCCAGCAGTATCACACCTGACTTGTATCAGACTTATTGAGCGGACATGTCTTGACATCAAACTCACACAAACACAGACACACACACACACACGACTGCTAATTACCCATTGATATGTGTTAGATGTGTTGCAGCAGGGAAAATCTGAACACTTGCAGGACAGCGGCCCTTGAGGTCCACGGTTGCCCACCCCTGCTACAATCCTTCAAATCTTTTTTGAGCCATTTCAATTATTAATTAACCAAATAAAGAGAATACAAACTAAACAAAAATAGTCCTTCCATCATGGTATTTTAAATTATTACTAAGCTGCAAAAAGCAAAGTAAAAGTGACTTATCTCTTATTCGTTGTTAACCAAATTTAAACCCCACCACTGCCATTTTTCACAAAATCTTCTTCATTACGATAATTCTACTTAAGTTTATTCACCATCTTCCCTCCTAAGTTCATTTGACTTGCTTTACAGAACACAAATCTATCCTTCAGGCATCCAGATGCATACAAATAGTTACATTGAGAACCAGTTGAGGGCTTCAGTGGGAATATTAGTCCAGGCTGGGAGACAGAAACCTGCTCCTATTGTACCCCTTTTTATTCAACATCAAGTGAATATAAAACAGAGCTCCAGGCAGAAGAGGGTGAACTTGAGCAAATGCTATGACATCTTTTTCCCACAGCAGCTCTTTTCTGGATCTTGGAACAGTATTTTTCTTCAATAAAAAGGCGTTATGTAAGTGCTGCTACAAATCAAAGTAATATCAAGAATCAGCAGTGATGAAACAGCCCCCTGTTGGGCATCCTCACAGTGCAAGTGTTGGGACAAGAATAGAACCTGCACACTAATGACAAACACCTGCATCCAGTTGCCACCTATGGAAGAACCATTTACACCTGCAAGAGGAATTCTCCAGTGGAGTTAGTTCATTCATGCCATTCAGTAAGTTACACTAAAGGACAAATCAGTGTTTATTAACAGCTCCTCTCTAACATATCAGTTAACAACAACTCCTTTTGGTGTGAATGAAGATGGTAGAAGCAGAGATTAAAATTAAGAAGAAACATGGATGCTCCATTTATGTTGAACAATCAATAATGATGATCTTTCTTCAACCAACAGACCTGATAAGTCGAAACAGCTACGTTTAACACGGCAGCGCACAAAGTGCATTACGCAACAAAGAGACATTAGAGACAGATGTCCAGTGATTCTCCAGACATTTCCGATGGCTGGATGTCAGCTTGGTGTACAAGGCCCTTAAAATTTCTGCTATTTGAATGGCAATGGTATAATCTCAGTCAAAATATTCACCACAAACACAACATCCTGCAACACAACGTCTCTTGCTGCAACTTCTGCATGTGATTAATGGAGGTTTTGCCAAAAGTGGCTCAACTTTATGGCCACAAATTGCAAAACTGATAGTTCCTATTAATGTTTTACTAGAAAGGAAATCAATTGAACACATCTTTCATGCCTCTTGTATTCAAATTAGGAGCGTTAGAAAACTCAGTGCTTCCAGGATTTTTACATTTAGCTTTTTGAAGAAAGATACCTTTGTTTGGTTTATTCTTTATATTGTGGAAACAAAGATGGGGGAACCTCCAAACAGCACTATATACATCTTTGGAGAAGAGGTGGGAGTGGTGGTGTTAAGCTGGACAACAGACTAGAACGGAAATGCTAAATAGAAACATCTAAGAAAGGGTGAGGAAGATCTCAGTAAGGAAGCAGAGATCCTTCAAAGTTATTGCATATCTTTTAGAAGTCTTGCGGGAAGTGCAGCCGTCTGCAAATAACTCTGCTCTGATTGTCCAGAGATAAATGCTGCTATTGCTCTGTACCAAGTGTTGCAGCGAGGGTTCAAATGAGAGCTAGCAGAAGATATGAGCTATATAAGAGATCTTATTTCTCTTCCTAGAATATACGACATTTCAGCCTTTGTCCGAGTCCGGCCTTGTTATTCCCAGTAAGTTTTATGGTCTTTTTTTTTTCTTTCTCATCTGTACAGGTTTGTCTGATCTGAAATCTTAACAGAAAGGAGAACAAATTCTGGATTTTCAGGATGGGAAACTCTTATAATGGCAGAACACACCGGGCCCAGGTGAGACGCAAGCTACTGATCAGACGGCAGAAATACTTAACAAAAACAATTAACAATGGTGGTAGGGCCGTCACGGGTTGCACCTCAGTTATATTTATCCTGTCTGGATTAGGCTGTACTGGTTACTGGAGTTTTAATGTGCTGGGATGGGGACTCACTGCCAATAAAGTATATTCATTCATTCATTCATTCATTCATTCATTCATTCATTCATTCATTCATTTAATATATCGAGAAAAGATCACAAGATTGTTATCTTTTCCTTGTCCTCACAATGAAATTTCACTACTATAACTTACGAAAATGCCAAATTGAAAATGTGTAGTTATGATAAAGTCCAAATATACAATCTTATTGATTATAACCAGGCTGTAAAGTTATTTGATTCATAGGAAAAAAGTTTTAAACTATATCCTGATTTATTATCTATAAAGAGAAATGTATTCTTTCACTATTCTTTTGATATTGTGAACATTATAAAAATTAACACATATGAAGTTGTTCAGCTTATTTTTATCACAAGAACTTATGGCTCAGAAAGAAAATGAATTGTGATTTTTTTTTTGTAGCATTTTGTAATATAATTATAATCAACTTAAGTAATATTTCATGTCCTAAATCAGATGGAATTGTAATCAAAATATATCCAGTAGCTTCAGGATCTCCCAACATATTTCTGATTACAGTGATCTAAAATGGATGGTTTTATAGTAGCTTTTGTAAAAAGCACCTAAAAAATTATTTTAACCAGATAATATTCTTATATTCCAACATAATCCAAAGAAAGAAAGACGGAAACAGAAAGAAAAATAACTGTTTGGACTATTTTGATTCTCTTCTGATTTCTTGGAGCCTTTTCAGGACATCTGGATGTTATAAAGTACGTCATGATCATTTGTCTGGTTCGGAAAGTGTTGCGCACTGTAACTGGCAGTGATTTTAGACAGCAGATGTGACATTTCTCTCACATGCATCAGCAGAGTCATTATCAGTAAAGTGGATGATATTATATCTGGGAACATGGAAATGGGCTGCAACTGATCAAAGTTGCGTTAACAGTCTGTGACCAGGGCTCGGCGTGAGATGCATGCAGTACAGAGGAGCTTTGCAAACATTCAGGAGCACCAACCTAACATGCAGCATCCCAAAATTACATGAAGAATATCAGCCAAAACACTCAAGTTTTGCCAACTGAATGAAACACAATTTAATCAGAATTAATTGTTTAGAGTTAAAATTTTCCAAATGAAAGAATTATTATCATGGAAATAGTGATTTAAAAAAAAAGGTTTACATGAAAACATGTTTATTTGCTTTTTCTAAATTTAGCTTTAGATCTGCAAGTCGGGAAGGGCTTTGATTGGACATGATGTACTGCATATACAGGAAATACATAAATCACACTTCCTGGTTCTTTTCTTTGTGATAATAACAGCTGAGGAGGAAAAGGAATATGGAAAGACTGCACATCAGGCAAGGTAACAAGGTAACGAGCAAAGAATGAAGGTTTACACAATAGATAAATTAATCAGATTTAAAAAGAAAACTCAACTTCAACTCTGAATTATCATTTTCATTTGGAGTTACGTGTTTACATGATTTTTTTCTAGCTTTCTAAAACAGATTTAACTTTTGTTCTGAATTAAAAAGGAATTATAACTCTTATGTAAACGTCCCTTTAGGAGCTTCTGCTAATCTCTTTACTTTTAGCAAACCACAGAGCAGAGAATCACAGAGATGTCTGTCTTACCACAATCTCTCCACCTGAATAAAATGAACATTATGAAGGAAAGTGTAGCAGATTCAATTAGATATTTTGTTTGAAAACTATCATGAAGATGCTGTTAGTTTCCATAAAGAGGAAGAGAATAATAATAATGTATTGACACCTACATTATGCAATAGCACCATATAAACATCTTAAAACCTTTCTGGTTCATTTTTTACCTTCAATTTTTGCACAACTTCTCAGCAGACTTCATACATTCCTAGGTTAATTGGCTGCTGTCCTCTGGTTTTTAGTGAAAGCAATGTGGTTTTATGTTAGAGACAGATACATTTACATTTTCTACTGCGTTCCAGTTCAGTACATCTTGATTCAGACACTTTTATAATAATCCCATGTTTCTGCTTTCTTTTGAGACCAAAATTATGCACACATCCCTTGCCGTTGTTAACATATATTCTATTTTATTCTGCATTTCTTTCTAGACAAAGGGGGGGAAAAGGGATTAAAGTTGGAATGAAACAATGTAAAACAATTGTATGGACAGAATTAACAAGGACTGGCTGGATTCGTGTCTATAGCTGCAATCACAAATTCCAAATTTCCTGGAGGGACTGAATATTAATATGATCATATTACCTTCAATGAAATACCTGGATGGGTCATGCACGTGTGTCATGAAACATCGCAAATGTAGCTCTTGCCCTGAAGCTCAGCTACCTTATGACATGACAGGAATACTATACATTTTGCTTCACATATTCAGATTTTCTCATTTGTGAGGCTTCAAACACATTAGCAGTGTGTATCATGGCTCTTTCTGGGGCTGAAAGCAATCTTCAAACAACTTTATCCGGGAATTCATCTAAATTGTACGCCAATTTGAATATCTATAGTTTTCTAAAACTGAATTTGGATCTGTGTTAGTATAAATGCCATTGCAAGGCGTACACTGTAATTAAAGTACAAGTAAATAAAAACAGATTTGTTTTTCTGCAGTTGTGATATTTGTGCAAACCGTGAAGAAAAACCCATTCATCTGAACCCATAAATAGCAGCTACACTGTGCATACCATATAATCTACTTGCCTCTCCAGAGAGCAATTTATCCAGCTTTATTTACTTCCTGCAACGCAGTACCTTTGGTGTGTCAGGTGTGCAGCAGCGTGCAGTGGAGTGAGTAAATGGGAGAACCTGAGCGCTTCTTACTACAGACAGCATGCCATGTACGATAACAAGCCTGCTGACAAAAGAGGGGGATGCTGCATGTCACGGCAGGGTGGGCCAAAGAGCTCCAATACAACGCTGCAGCTAATGTAATTCCATAAGAGCAAGGAAACACACTGGCGTTATGCAATGTGCTGCCAGCTAAATGCACAGGTGCGCTTCATGTTTTATTCGCCCCTTGCCTCTGTCACTCCCAAATGTTCATGAATGATTCATTTAATTTTATTTAATTATGAAGGAAAGTGTAGCAGAAAGAGCAGCTTTAAAAAAAAAAGGGTGGGAGCTACTCATGTATGCATGATCGTTTGGCTGCACATGTTCTGCCACACAAACACACACACAAGAAGGTTTGCTGGACTGGATGTCCCTCGGCACCTAATGAGTGCACATTAGCAGTGTGTGTATGTGTGTGTGTGTGTTCATGTTGATGACATCACTCTGCATCGGCACTGAGCCAAAAAGGATTTCTATTGGATCTGCACGGCTTGTCTTGTAAGGGAAGCGGCTCCTCAGAGCTCCATTTGAACAGAGCAACGATGACTAATGATGGCACATGAACAAATAGGGCCGGAGAGGCAGGGAAACAATAGACGACAGCATACTGACACTTGAACTTAGTTTCCTTACAGCTTTTTCAGACCCCCATAAATCCCTCAAACTGACTGATATGGAACACTACACTGGGATTGGATATGCATACTGGAAATCCAAAGCTACACCCATGTTCCTGCTTTTGTTCATTAGCAAAAATACAGTTTTTACTCTAAAAACTATTCAAGTTGAGGCGAAGGGAACCTGATCTTATATTGCTCATGCTATATGACTGGATGTTAAAGTTAACTGATCCTTTCCAGGCCTGATGGCTTAGCCTTTAGCTTCTGGTTATTATGTTATTGAAGCTGATGAACAGTGTCAGCAATTTCTTTTAGCGACAACAGTCTATTGTGGTAGTTAGCAATGTTCATTTGTCTGTTAAATTTGTTGTTACACTCTTGGAAGAGGATGTCTTGAGCTAAAAGCAACACTGATCTGTGGTTAGCTGGAAAATAATGATGCTGACTTTACTAACATGACTATTGGTGTTTTCATCTTGTTCAGAGGTTTTCAGAGGCATCATAAACTTTTAACCTTACTATTGTTGGATTAAACAAAAAAAATAAAATTGTAGGATGAATACGTTAGAAGGTTAGGTGTAGCAGAAGCTGTTCTGGTCTGTCTCAATTGCAAGTGTTCCTTAGAAGTCAATATAAGTTTGTTATTTAAGAAAAATATAGTGTTTGTTTCACATATTTGTCTCTTTATGTTTGACAGCCCTAGATTTTGCACAGCGGCCATGTTTACTAGGGGTTTTTAATCTATCTTTAATACCAAATAAAAGGTATTTCTGCTTTAAATGCTTGTTTGTGATTTATTTAAACACCTAATATGATCATTTGAGAGTAAACTTTATGAAGTGGCTGGTTTATTTCCATTTTAAAGCAGAATTAGTCTAGTTTTCTATCATGAAGCAGCTCTAACTTCATTCTAGTTGTTTTGCACATGCTCATAACCTTTTCCTACAGCGATGACGCACATCTTCTACCTCCTGTCCTCGATATTTTATTTTTCTGCTGAAAAAAGTGTGGTATGTTCGTGTCAAGCTACTTCAAAACTATTACCAGAGTTGAAGCGAAAACTCTACTTATGTAGTTTTTAAGGTTGTAAAGAAACAGGAAGTGGTTTATTACTTCCAGTATCTGTACCAGGTCACCAGGTGAATAAAGGTGCGTTAAACCTTAATTTGGAATTAATATTTTTGAGTAAACTCAAAGAAGAATAGTTTAATTCTGAATTAGATTATTCCAAATTATTAATTTCAAATTTAAAAAAAACATGTAACTCTACCCATTGATATTGGTTCTGTAGTATTGGAACATTAACATACATATTAAGGACAAGTACACACACACACACTATGGACCCATTACTGATATTGGCCCAGATGGTTCCATGTTGGAGCTGAAAATATAAAGCTTTCTGTCTTTTGAATGACAAAATTTGTTTGTAACTGCTTACTACTAGTTACCATGCCTTACCAGTATAATACCCTCAACAATCACTTCTTACGAGGAGCTTACTCGTATCCTAGCAACTCAGATCCTTTTTTCCCTGCAGAGATGGCTTAATTTTTGGTGGCATAAAAATGTTGTTCCACGTTGACACGTTAGATCACACAATTTCTGCAGATTTATCACCTGCACATCCATGATGAGATAGGGAGGATGGACTCATGCTTTTGAGTTGTTTCCACCACATTTTGACCATCCCATCAAAAGGTTTAAGCTGAAATTGAGACTCATCGGACCAGGCTAAGATTTTCCATCCTCTGTTGACCATCGTTGGTGAGTCTGGGTGATATGTGGCTTCCACTTCCTGTTCTTAATAAGGGTGTAACAATATGCCAGTGTATCAATATGATACGATAATAACATGAATATGATCAATGAACCACATTAATACATGATGAATATTTTAAAGATGTCCTATCTTCTTATATTCAGGAGGTAGAGTTCAGGAAGAGATTCTCAGACTTGGAGTGCAGCTCCTTACTCTGAACCAAACTAACTTACCCACTGAATGTCACTGGAAACCGCCGGTTCAACAAGCCTCCAGAGACTGGGATATGCAAGCAGATCCAGAAACAAATTTCTCTGTGAAGGATTTTATTAACAACCAACATGCATAGCTGACTTGCATAGAGAGAAATCAGGCCCTGCCCTCTCATATTAACCCCAGAACATCAATTTATAACATTTTTCTTTCAGCCTGTCTCCTGAGACTTTTGTATTGCCACAAAAAAAGGACATACACACACACACACACACAGAGACTTGGGATTTCTCTTTATTATAACTAAATAAGAAACTATCTCTTACATTTGACACAAAGCAGTCTCGGTTGTGCTTCGGTGGAAACCTTAAACGCAGACTTGCCTAAACCAGGCAGATCCTAGCGGGATAGTGGTTTGAGGTTAGGTTGACCCTACAAGGTTTCCTGGATGCAGCCATTTTCCCGCTGCTGAGAGTGTGTGTAGCGGCTTGGGAATTCCACAGCACAAACATTAAAATCAGTACGATAATCATTTAACTTTGAAAATGGCCGTATTTTCAGACCCCTTTTCACATTAAACTGTCCTCTGTCTTTGTTATAAGATCAAATATTTTTTATTTAACTTAATGTAATGTACCAAATCTCAGGGATTGTTTTAATTAATTTTTACATTGCAAAGTCTGTCTATATATTTCTAAAGTTTATACAAGGAATATATGAGCCATTTAAATCCATGTTTTGGTTTCAGGAATTACTGCATGAAAGAAAATTCAGTTTGTTCTGCATGTCTCTGTGACGCGCATCTGAGCATAACATGAGTGTTTCCATATTTACTTCAATGGGAGAGTTAAAAATACACATTCTGCTTAAATTAATTAATTTTACATGACCTAAAGCATTAAGTTGTTGCCATGTGGGTGGCT
>JBAMIG010000010.1:9076070-9114287 GCA_037177335.1 Kiunga ballochi | reverse complement strand
TACATTAAATATTGCTCAAAAAAGCATTTTTCTTAATGTGAGTGAAATAAAATGATGTGTAACTGCTTTACATAAAATAAAAATGTAATGTATTTTAACTTGAAATAATGTACAATACACTGTATAATGCGTTGCACTGCTTTAAAAGTCTGAAAGTAGAGGTCTTTTAGTGGTAGTAGCCTACAGCTCTGCATAAATCTGCATTAAAACCCCACAATGTTCTCAGCAGAAAAGCATCAAACACTGGACACTAATCAATGTGATGTCTTCAAATCTGTCCGCTGCAATCACAAAGATGTGGTAAAGTGGCTACGCAAAAGATGAAAGCAGAGGAACAGAAGGGGGGCAGAGAGCGAGTTGGTTAGTAATGTAATGGAGGCATGTCAGCTTCCTGAGGTAACCAGGTGAAGCAACAGTGGCAGGCTGTTGCCTTAATTAGACCAAAAGACTGCTTCAAAATACTCATTAGGACAGCTACTTTGCATGTCTCTGACAGGGACTCCAGTGGTTTAAGCTGGCCACATGACGCCAACTTAATATGATGGTTTTATTCTGTCGTACCGAAATTGTTAGAGGTTCAAAGAGAAGAGCTACAAAGGGCATTAAGGTGGCAAGAAGTTAATTTGGTTAGATTTAGGTTCAGTTTTATTAAAGCTTTATTTGTGCTTTGAGTTCAGCGAACTGTTGTTCTGACATTATCCTTAGTCAACATATTTCAATTGTATTAATATGGAAAAAGGAAAAAAAACGAGAAAGGCAGCGGCAGAAAAACTGATAATTACATAACCAACATGTATTTTTACACCACATCTTAGAATGACAGCACACTCTTCCTCCCTCATCAGATAACACTTTTCATTTTCCATTAAGTCAATGTTGCACATGTGCTTAGCACTGCTGCTAAAAGACAATACAGAAATACACCGCGTTCTTCTAGTGTGAACTCCTATACTGAACATGACAATGAATGTCTTTCTAAAAAAAAAATAAAGATCATATATCGCTGAAGCTTTTGCTTAAATAATATATAGAACTTTACGCCTTTTTATACAGAGATTGATATGGATACGACACAAAACCGAAGAATTCAGAGGTGAATATCAATGTTTTTGCCTATGCAAGCATGAAGTGTGATGCAAATAAATTATGCAGATTCAAAAACAAATACAAAAGAAAATTAAAATTGGGCACTATATTTTAGAAAAGACAGGAGAACTTGGGGAGTTTAATTGTTTATTCCAGTAGCTAAGCTGTACCCGCATGTTAGACACTTGCACAGCATGTGACCGGCTCTGGTGATACTTTCAACACACCCTCTTTGATTGGTTGACTATGTATCTATATGTATATTTATTTAAGTTTGTATCTCTTGGATGCAATTTTTTGGACAAAAAGGTTTTGTGAAGGTGTGTGACAACAACAAGCCAGAATATATTATTGATAGGAAAATCTCTGGAAAGAACTCTGGTTTCACTAAGTACGGGGCGGGAAGGGGATCCACAGCTATTTAACATTTGCATGCAATAGTTTAATAATCACAACTATAAAGCACCTTTAGGATGAGGTGGAACGGGCAATTATCACCATGGAGGTGCACCTGACAAATCTGCAGTAACTGTGTGATGCAGAAGTAAGGAGATTAAAACAAATTTGTAAAATTATAGTAAAGATTTGACTTTTTAGTTGAGTCTGCAATATTCTATTAGATGTGACAACCCATTAAAATGTGTTTTCTTTCATTTTCTAACACTAAGAAAATCATTTAACTTTTGGAGCGCAGTGCATTGCAAAGCTGCAGCTGTCATTGATGTTTTAAACATTATAAAAATCAATAAAAAAGACAAGCGCTGCAGAGGGAGTAAGGCTTTGTGGCATCCTGTCAAACCCGGTTTTATGATCTCAGCCATTCTGTTTGTTTGCACAACTGAATCATAAGATACCGGCCCACTGGATTCCTTCTGAACTCTTTTAAGTCCCTTTCCTTTTCTTCTTTCCCCTTCCTCGTGGAAAGTGCAACATTGCCTCTGACACATCGACCCACCTCTCAGCCGGTCAGTGTCCGACTTCAATGCAGACACATCAGAACACGGCAATTCTCAGATGGAATACACTTCCTACCTTTTGTGTTCAAAGGTCATGGCTATTTCTCCGCTGTGGAGCATTTAGATCGGTAGGCAGCCACACCGATGTGAGTGCCTACATCTTCCTGCACACACATCCCCCAAAGGACTGTCTGTCGGCTTTATTCTGTTCTCCTTTTTTCTGTGCAGGTCTAAATGACTGCTGTTTGCTGACACTGTTTGCAATCCAAAGAGAGCGCAAGAAGCTGCATGTTCGCATGTCATCAAAGACTTGTGATCAGGAGTGAAAGGCCCTCATCAGCTGTACGGCTATGTGCAGCAGACTGGAGGATTTCCTTCTCGCTAACGCTCCATATTGGATTTGAGTTAATCAATCTGTCAGCTCTGCTGCTTGACTGCACATGATGGGTTGGAATTATTGAGCTAGGGAGGGATTTTACTTGAAAATGGGATCTATCAAGACTGAACGCTTCAGTAAGTTACAGAAACAGTAAAGTGGGAAAATCACACTACCCACAAGTTGTGCTGGGAGATATCGTTATGGTGCAGCTGCTGAGGGCGTCAACTTGAGGCGAAAAACGCACAAACAGGGTTGTTTTCTCTTTTAAAAAGATTAAAGTTATGTAAGAGATGGGGCTGTCAAGTGGTATGTTGGTCCCTCTTTGTCATACATAAGAGGATGCATACATGAGAGCATCAGCATTCAAATATGTGCATAAACTGGTCAAAATAAAAACTAATGAACAATAAGGATTTAAATAATAACAATCCAAATAAAGATTAGTAAAAGTGGCATGGATTAACTTCAGCAGTATTTTAATTTGGTTTGACCTTTTTAGACTTGGTTGCATTTACAACCACCCAGGACCACCTAGACATATGTTTGAAAATAAAAAAAAAGAACAAATGCCTGTTAGCAAATGAGCTAAACAGCTAAACATTGCGGGATGTTGAGGGATGACCACCAGTATCTACAACCAGAAAAAAATGGATGAATGAAGCGGCAGTTCAGCAAACAGATTGGTGCAGCAGCTGCAGTGTTCTCCTGGTGAGGAAAGAGCTGATTTCTGAATTTACCAGTTCATCTTGTCATAATCTGCAGGTTTTGTTGTATCAAAGTGTTGGTTATTCTTCTCCTTTGTTGTTTTGACCTTTTTCTTGTTTCCAGTTGCATTTTGCTGCGTTTATTCTTGTCTCTGTTCATTTTACCTCATGCAGCAGGACTAACACACCTGGGCTGAGTCTCAGTCAGAGCACTAACACTACATCGTGCACTATATTTAGGTGTTTAGTGCGTTTACACTGACATTTAGACAAAAAGTAAGTACCCAGATGCTGCACTGAAATGTTCTAATAATCTAGTGTGAAAAAATGAACTCTTTGCACATTAAACCGACGCCATTTTGCTGACGGAGTGGAAAAGGAAATGCTGCATTTTCAAAATAATGGTGGCAAACAATATTGCAGTGGAGGCTAGTTTGTATTGTATTTATTGTATTTGCAAGTATGAAGTTGTTTCTGATGTAAAACACAGCTTGTGACGTATTTAATTTTATGCATCTGACCATTTGTTTGAGGCTGCGGTACAGTTAGCTTACGTAAATGTTAGCAGTTTTTAGACATGTAGCCACAAACTAATCATTTTGGTGTGAAGTAGAAAAGTGTAACCGGTTCTACGTCACTACCGGTAAGTGTTTCATTTGAGACAACACCCACAATAATGCACACTACAGAAAAAGCGTGCACAGTCCGCAGTAGCACTAAATTCAGCGCACTAGAGAATTGAAACACGGTTGGTTTCTTTTGTTGATTGCTTGATTGGCTTCATGTGTACTGAGGCTACTTTCAATATTATTTCCTGTTTCAGTTTTTGTATCATCTGTAGCAGTGATCCTCAACCATGGTTCAGAAAGCCTACAGGCCTAAGTGCTGCAGGTTTGACATGTGTCCCTGCTGCAACACTCCTGATTCAGATCTCTGACCAGCTCTGGATCAATCTGCTACCTAAGAGTCAAGTGTGTTGAAGCAGGAAAAGCCACCTGGCTTCAGTTCCTCTGTTTTTGTTCTGCATTTTGAAACCATGGACCATGAAAATCTGCATACCTACCCGCAACTATAGTCACCAGCTGCAAAGAGTAGTCTGTGTTACATTGGTTTTATTGTGAGAGGGACATCACCAGACTGGAGCTGAAGCTGAGCGACATGGTTTGAACAGAGTGATGGAATGAGAAAAGCGGAAGCACCATGCAGAAATGGCCGCCGTCCAGCTGTCAGTTTGGTTGAAAATGACCAACAGAAGCACAAACTCACACCCTGCACAGTTTTCACTTTGATTGCAAAATATTAAAACGATAGCAAAACCCTTGATTTTGAGAAAGAGAACAAAAAAGTGTGTAAAAAGAAGAAGAAATTGGATTTAAAGGGAAATTTTTCACTCTGACAGTAAAGAAAAAATATTTTAAAGTAAAAAGAAAAAGAAAACTGTTTTTTAAACGTCAAGTAAATATTTTTTATATGACAGAATACTTTATCCTAAAATTTAGCTTTACTCACAAATATTATTTTTTGCTAACAATGTGAAAAGAATTGCTTTCAAATATACTTTTTTTTTCTTTACAACACTTATTCTTCTCTCAGATTACCTAAATTTCCTGCATTCAATTTGAATTACTTTATAACAGACAAAAAAACAGGGATTAGAGACTATTAGGATAAACAAATATTCAGTTAGGTATAACTAATTTCTTGTTTGGGACGGGTTCAATTACACCCGGCAATAAAAAAAATAATAAACCGACAGTAGCCATCCCTAATGATGGAGAATGTCCATTAACGTTCCAGGAGAGATCAGGATCAATACTTTATAGCAAATGTACAACTGAACATTGAGCTTTTCAAGACTTTTCTCATTAAATAGATTAAAAATAACTTTGGTGACGACATTTTTATTAGAACTTATTAAATCCTGCAAGACCAAAAACATTCAAACATAATGAGACTATATCTCAGTATAACAAAAAATTTACTGTGGAAAATTAAATAAATGGTCCATAAGAAGTCTTCATTCTGCAAAGCTGTTAAATGTTTTATGAGAAAGTTGTAGACTAAATGAAGACCATATTTATTAATGAACGCTTTAAAGAACTCATGCTGCCATAAAAGCAGCACATAGTACTTCCAATTTATGATTTAATGGCATAAAATTACAATTAATTTTGTTTTAAAGTAACCGAACATCCAGCTTTTAAATAATATAGTTTTGCAATCAGTTGAATTGTTTCCATGCTTTATAAACAATATTCTTTAGGCATAAAAATTGTTTCCTTTTAAAGCGTATT
This sequence comes from Kiunga ballochi, assembly GCA_037177335.1. Classification (NCBI taxonomy): domain Eukaryota; kingdom Metazoa; phylum Chordata; class Actinopteri; order Atheriniformes; family Pseudomugilidae; genus Kiunga; species Kiunga ballochi. Next base: position 9,108,868 of record JBAMIG010000010.1, on the reverse strand, counting down.
GTTTAGGATGTATTGGTTTTGTGTGGCTTTGTAAATTCTACCATAATATTTGCCAGTAGGCGATATAATAACAAGTATCAGCTACGTAATATCGTACAAGCACAATGTTCCCCAACGATAATAAAAAAAAATGCACGACAGAACTGAAGGAGGATCGTGTTTACAACATGGCATTGTTCCCACTTTGCTCTTATTTCAATGTTGTTTAAGGAGAGGAAATTCTTTCCACCAACAGTTGCTCCACCCTCCTTGGTTTGATAAGAATTGTACTGCAATGAAAGGGTCACATAAAAGTAAGAATTAAAGCAGATGTTTCAACAACCTGCACAGTTTTTTTCAGTGGAAACACACACACACACACACACAAAAGCACCTACTTGGACGAATTAATGCAAACAAAGTTATGGACTGAATAAATCTGTTCGATCCTGTGCTGAAAGGTTTGTCCAGTGGCCTTTCTGTGTGGAGTTTGCATGTTCATGAATACGTGGGTACTCTGGCTTCCTCCCGCCCACAAGACATGCATGTTAGCTCAATAGCTATGGTTAAAATGAGTGCTTATCATGTGTAAGTAGCTTTGGATAAAAGTGTCTGCCAAATGACTGTAGAATAGAAGAAAGTTGTTCTGATCACTCACTGGTGTGAAGAATACCCCTGTGAAATTTCGCCTCACAATAATAAATTATTCACTATGAAATAACTGAATCAACATCAACGTTGTTGTTGTTGCCACCTTAAGATTAAGTAACCTTTCTGTGTGGAGGTTGCATGTTCTCCCCGTGTTAGCGAGGGTTCCTACGGGTTCTTATGCTTCCTCCCACAGTCCAAAGACATGCACCTCGGGTAAAAGGCTACTCTAAATTGCCTTGTACGACTTTTAAATGTTTTTTATACCATCTATGGAGCTTTTATGCTTTATTTAAAGTAATTTGAATGGTCTTGTTTGTGCACTTGCTTTGCATTACTGTACACAAACAGTACGGTTCATTTGAATCATTAGTGTGAAGTTTTAGCCTTGATCAATTGGTAAACTAGTTTTTTCTTCTTCTGCTTACTTCTTCTTCTTCATTTATTTTGCCAGTAAAATCCCCACATGAGGAGATGTAATGGGATACATAGTGTTGGTCCTTTTGGTCCACTCGAGTGAAGTGGACTTAAAAGTGGACACAAAAGGTGCAAAGTTTTGTTGTTTTTTTTTTATTCAACATCCAATTAAACAAACCCCTTAGTTCATTAAATCCAGACCATTTTTCCTCTTTAAGGTAAACTGCAAAACCGCAGTTGTCTTAATTTTATTAAACTGAAACAACAAACAACAAGGCGAGGAAACTGCAGCTTATTCAATGCAGGAAAAAAAAACAAACCAGCTTTAAATTTTTAAATTAAACCAGGTGTACTAATAAACAGAAAGCAAAGCTGAACGGAAACACAAGGGAAAAACTACAGAAATACTACAAAAACACTGCAAATCATGACAACGATACTCTTTCTGTGGATTTTATAAATCTACTCTGGATTCTTGCTATTTTTTCCCTTTTTGGTTCCTAATTTAACAACAAAGAACCAAATAAAATAAAAAGACAGCAATGTTTATTATAACCTCAGTGGTACTTTGTCACTGGGATTTCAGCCAGTGCTCCAAAACTAACAAAGCCGCACATTTCTGGTCCAGAAAGTAGAAATCCTGCCTGGCAGCTGCTGTGAACCGTCAGCAAACCAGCTCAATTTAATGAGCCCAGTTCCTCTGCCAGGTAAACTAGCCTGTTAGTGAAAACACTTGTTCTAAAGGCACAGTTAGGGTCAAAAACATGGCAGGACTTTTACTTTATGACATATGGATTTGCCACCTCTGGATATCAATGACGTTATTATTATTGTATAGTGTTGCACACGGCACTGTCAAACATGGAGCAAAACCACGGTTACCCTATAAACCTGGTGCCGATACCCAGAGCTACGTTTTGATAAGAAAATGTGACAGATGAAAATGGGTCTGAGCGTATTCTGCACAGATCTGCCAGTGCACAAACATAAAACAGTTTAGGATGATTAGAGCCCATAGCCAAAGTTAATGTAATCTAATATTTTCTATTCCCTTTTTTTTATATTCAGACAGCAAATCACAACACCAATATAGATTTTATTAATTATTAATATCTACTTTGCCACAGTGGTCATTTGTTATGTTATCTATCACAGGCTTCTATAACCTGAGAAAAAAGGAGCTATTCTTGTGTTTCCTCGTGACAGCTGATAGAAACAATGAGTTACTTAATGCCTCTGTGACTCAGAAATGCTTTTACACCCATTAAAGAAATGCTGCTGCACTTTGGCCACTTTCCATTCTTCCCATTTTCTATAACTACATGCTCCTATTAACTGTCAGGAATATGGAGAAGCCTGAGCTTATACATTATGTTTGCATGAATAAAAATTTGATTTTTTAGAAAACCGAGATGAGTCACAACTCAGAAACAAGCTTTTTCTTTCTTTGCGTGCAATTAAAGAATTAATAAAAGGGGGGGAAAACTCAGGTTCTTCGCCTTGAGATTTAAAAAAGAAAAAAAATCTAAATCATTAATGTAATTACCCAGCTAATATCGTCTTCATTATCAGGCTTCTAAAAATAATTCATAAAATTATTCTATTGTTTAGCATGATTCAAATCAAATTAACAGTTTAAAAAAAAAAAAGAAATTAACCTGTAACTGAGAATAAACCAAATTAATGGTTTCCACGTTATAGGATCATGTAATTTGGTTATAATGGTTTTTATGGGGTTAATTCTGCTTTCAGCTTTTAAAACACAGCAGCGGAATAATTCCTCATTGTTTTATGTGTAGAAACTCTCATTTCAAGTCACATGCGCAGACTCTTGCATGGTCAAAACATCATAACAGTATTGATTTGTTAGTAAGAAAGCTGACATTTTGAGGGGAAAAAACCTCTAAAAAGGAGCAAAACCATAATGGACACAGATGCTTCTATTAGAGACATCTTCATGAGGCCGCAGCAACACATTATCGTTGCAGTAAACAAAGCTTTTTTTTATGCCAATTGTTTGATGTAAAATTTCCTGTAGCTCTTTGGTGATGTTCTGCTCTGTATGATATGTAAATCACATTCTTTGATTGATTGATTGATTTGATTGATTTCAAGCAAGAGAAATAAACAACAATGTGTACATTGTATACGTGATTCAAAGAGCCCACATCTGGAATGATGTTGCAAAGAGTGTAGGCTATTTTTACATATCCCTTAATAATTTATTATTAGGAATACAGCTAATCCAAACACCTAGAAGCTGCAAAGTAATGATAAATCATTTTGGATGATGCTCCAACATCCAACCAAACAGCGTGTGCATCCTTCTTAACGTGAAATAAACACACAATAAGGGACACCGGCTTTGTCAACGAGAAGAGCTGGTGTAAACACAATAATTTCCCATAAAATCTGCATGAGACAGCTGTATCGGAGCTCACAGCAGTGTTGGGACCTGTCAACGCTGACCTCCGCGTGCCACCAGACGCGCAACCGCAGCTGGATTTCCCTTTGTCGTCGCATCATCATAACATCACACCAAGAGAAATGGTTTCAAAAGCATTTTAAGCTGCATTCAGTGACAGAAAAGTGCTCTTTGTCTTTAAAGAAATGTGAGTTTTTCCTATTGTGTACTCTCCACTGGTCAGCACTGGTGACCGACAGCTTACTCGCCGACACGCACGCCAAACCTGCGACATCGCAGGACAGTTTCACAAATCCAAACATGTTCATGTTTTTGCAGGAGCAGCTTTCACTCACCTGCAAGAAACCGTGAGTTCAACTTTGGTGGCAGGTATCGCAGCAGTGAAGGGGTCTGCGTCCCCGATGCACGCCATATTCATCGAGCGGCTGCTTGGTCGATCACAAATCCTCCCTTATCCAGCGTCTCGGCGGAGGCATGAGAGGGGCAGGGGGTGGGAGAAAACGGGAGGAAGAAGCGGACAAGCCTAGCGTCAACGAAAGCCCGAAGTGTAGTGGAGGAAGAGAGGAATCACGCACGGACGCGGTGCTACTGTAGCGCGCAGGAGTCGCGTCCCTGTGCGCCTCCGTGCTCCAGAGGAGAGAGGATGGTGAGGAGAGGGCGGGAGCACACGCGCATATCTGCACACAGACACTCTTCCTTGGAATTACGCTTATCTGTTGTAAATACCACAAATATTTCCTCCTCTGAAGTGCGCTCAGGTCAGAGGTTTTACTGAGGATCAGACTTTTCATCCTCTTCTTTAGGTTTGCTGTTTATTAAAAGAAGCTGGACACATTCAAATAAAATCAAATTCATCAAGCAGCATTATTAACCCACTCATGCACACACCAGAAACGAATACCCAGAGTTCTTAGTGTCTTGCAAGAACTTCAGCTGTGACCAAGAAAGCAGTGACCTTTTAACCCCAAACTGTATTTCAAGCCCGGGTCATTGGCTTCATATATATATATATATATATATATATATATATATATGTATGTATATAAACTGGGTATTTGCAGAGCGTTGTTTTGATGAAGCTCTGATTGCTTTGCATGGGAGCTCACATTCATGCCCATTTTAATCTTATGGGGAAATAAATAGCAAGGCTGTTTATCATTATTGTTTACTTATCCCATTTACCTCATGGTTCAGTCATTTTTTGTGTTTGTTTTGTGCATTTGATCTGCTCTGTGAACTCATATAGGAGCTTTACCAGTAAAGTTAAAGATATTCATCAACCATGACTGGATAAAAACATATATTTACTTTCTCTAAATGAGACATAAAACATCCACAGCATGCCAGGTAATGAGATAATCACAAAGCACAATAAACCATTAGTTATTTTTACACATTATTTCAATACATCTGAGATGAAGGAAAAAGAATAACAAGACAAAAAGAAAATGACCAGCAGTGAATAGCGTCACAAAGCCAAATGGTAAAAGCCACCTGAGCAAAGCAAACTCAATTAATAGTCCAGAACTAAGCCAGCAGCTAAAAATAGTAATATGAGTGTCAGCTCCCATTAATCTAAAGGAAGAGATGGACAGTTTATTCAGCAGGTCAAACACCTGCGTGATGTGTCAGGTGAAAAGTCTTGCATCATCGAGTGCTGCAGCTTGCCTGTTAAAAAGGATGGAACATGATTGTTGCCTGAAATATAAATAGAGTGGTGTACATCTTTCAAATGATCAAATCTTAGCTTGTCCATAACATAGAGCTATCATTGAAAGGGAGACTGGGGACTATTTATTTGGCTTATCCCACCCTCAGGACACCTCCTACCAAGTGATTAAAGTAAATATGTGAATGGGATTTAGTAAAGATGAAAAAAGAGTCAAACTCCTAATTGTGTTATAGTGCAGCAACACATTTATTTCAGTATTTAATCAAGGAAAATAAACTTGTTATTAATATAAAATTGTGAAGATACCATCACAGCCTAAAGAGGTTTTTAGACAAATTATGTTCCAATCAAAAGCTTTGGTTCACTTGCAGCAAGCAATGCTTTGCTAACTGCATTTTTAGGACTAAAATAAGCTTCACTAAAAACTCATCATTGCAGAGTTCATCTGTTGACTTATACTAGTAATGAATGGATCAACACATAGAATTGATATCTGCCAGTCAAAATACTGGATTCAATACATTATTAAATACTTTGATGCCAACATGTCAAAACAAAATGAGACATTTCTTTTCACTTTTGACAGTTTTGGACAATAAAAGTGACATGAAAATCACAAAATGTGATACATGTCATGATGATAGTAGCATGATGATGACAATGTGGTTCAATAATATCTGCTGTAACTGGTTTGATGCTGGTTTCACAATGAAGGTTTTTTCAATTGTCATTTCTTTTCTAAACTGCTTAGTCCAGTTCAGGGTAACTGGGGAGAGGATCCAGTGTACAGCCTGGACAGATCACCAGTCCATCACATGACCAACAGAGAGAGACACAACCATTCAGACTCACACTCACTCTCAGGGAGAATTTAGAGTGACATATCAACCTAACATGCATGCATTTAGACAGTGGGAAGAAGCCGGAGGAGAAGAGAACCCATAGTTCAACATGCCCACATTACCTTATTCAGGTATGTATTTTATTATAATTTTATAAGCATTTTTATTCACACATTTACATTCATGAGTTTTATTAGCTTTTCCTATTCCCCCTGCAAGAAATACATTTTTGCATTCTAATCCTGTGATTTTCCTTTAAGATGATCAATCATGCTATTATTACAAAGTGGCATAAACTAATTATGTATTGGGTTACCCACCTAAAATAATGGCCTGAATCAAGATTTTTTTCTGAAACCAGAAAAGATTGATTTCTCATAGATATCTAATATTTGAGTTTTTCACCTTAAAAAAAACCTTTGAAAAAGTATTGGGGTCGTTATTCCCAGAGAGGAACGATGTTGACGTTGATTTTATCCTGAATTTGTACAAAGTGTTGGAGCAGCAAGACTTTCTATAATAACCGTTGATGTCACAGCTGTGATGTCTCCCCCTTTCTCAGCCCAATAGAGAGGCAGGTCGGTGATCACCCGATAGAAGAACAATCTACAAACAGCTGATAAGGTGATTATTTTTACCTGAATGCTGAGCTCATCACTTTTTTGTACTAAAAATGATCTGATTCTCTGAGCATGGATTCCATAAAGCTAAAAGTCAATCAGTTTTATAAAATTAAAAAATAAAACCATTTGTTTGACTGGAGTCTTATTCAGTAAGGTTTTATGAAACAGATCCTTTTCTCCATATAGTTGAAAGGCACGCCTCATCCTTTGCATTGACATAACATCTATTAATCCAGAGCTACAACTTTACAATGTAGAACAGATGTACCATGAATAATTTTTTACTTTATTTTAATGTTTGGATGAATCATAAATAGCGAACACCAGGGACACCATTTAAGAGTGCAACACTGCTGTATTGTTTTCCCAAGTACAACAAATCCCACACAAAAAAAAAAGAAAAACGCCAACAGCACTTGTAAGCCAGAGGGGGGAACATATGTACTACTAAAAATATTTACAGGAAAAGGAAATTTACTGTTATTTATTTATTAAGCACTCATCAAAATACTTTACATTTCACCCTTTAAAATGAGTGTTATTACAGTACAGCATATATATATATATATATAAATTAGCTCTTTGCTACAGGCAGTTCAGAGTTTGATAGACATCAATCATCCACCTCCACATCACAGACCCCTCTTGGCTCCATTTTTGTGTTTTGCGGGAACAAAAACACGCGTTACGTTGCCGAGATGGTAATAGCAGCAACAAGCTATGCTTCAGCTTTTCAGAAAACTACTGGGAGGCTCCATTATATATCATTTATATTATTTACAGTCTATAACTGAATTTCAGTCCTTTTACAGGGAAAGTCATTCCACAGTCACTGACCAGAGTCAGTCTGCCAAGATATGCTGTTAAAAGAACTTCTTTACTTAGCTCCCACATCATTCACGAACGTGTCACCAGATGACTCATACACCACTTTCTGGAAGAGGTACATGCTCACCCACATCTCAGTTCCACCTGGTCTCAGTCATGCAGAGCTCTTTAATCATCTTTATAATCATGAGAGTTCAGCTATGCTGGTCTATTAAATGGTGTGCCTGTTTACCAGCTCTTCCCAATAACACATCACTGTTGGTTAAAAGGAATGTATTTTCAGATGCAATGAAATGTCCTTTCTTTTTCTATCAAGAAAACATTTTCTTTGCACTACAAAATGATGTCATTTGCCTCCCTGGTTCCTCCTAAAACATCACAAGTCACAAAGCTAACAAGATGTTCTTATGGTTATCATAAACAGAGATCCCGAGTTGTTTAGTAGAATTCAGCTTTGGTGTTTTTATTTTTCAGAAAGTCATGAAGCTATTTTTTAGTTATGGAGGAATTCAGAAGGAACTACTAAGTCTGTTTCTGATTTGCTTCTGTTAAGCAGACGCTTGATCAATCATCATGAAAGCCTTCTGCAGTTATGGCTGGTCTGCTCCTTTAAAATATGGTCTGGTGGTTCCTTTAAAAATATTCATATACACTTATAGAGTAACAATGAGACAATCAACAATGCATACTCACTGCAACTAATCTAACAGGTATTTAGACTGCATGAGGAAGCTGGAGAGAAATCCCATATGTAAACAAACGCTCTCTCATGCTTTTGATTTTCACCATAAATCACAATGACTAAAGTCCTCTAATCTGGTTTCACTGAAAACAATATAAAACTGTGAAAAAGTGGCTGCCTTAAATGTTTGTACAAAAGCCTCTTTGTTTGCTTTTGCAGAAATAATCTTTACATATTGTATTATGGTTTAATAGAGGTTTGGAGCTACAGCTGCATCATTTCAAAGAATTTTTCATCTTAAAAGACAGATACCTTTTAATTTATGCCATCTTTATTTATTCTTCACCAGCAGCGTATTAATTACACACCTTATTATATCTCTTTTTATGACTACAAAACAACTACACCATGGATCTTGTGTTTGCAGGGATATGCTAATTAATTTAGCACTGACATTTAGACTTTGAGGTAGTTCAACCTCTGACATGTCCACATCATAACCCCTTACAATTTATAGGCCTGGGGCGATAGACCTTTTGAAATCACTCCTTAATGTCTAGATGAAAACTCATCTGCAGGGAGCAATAAACTATTTCACAATGAAAGTAGCATTTTACAGCAGTAAACGTTTCAGCTCGGATTATTTGACTTACAAGTGCAGTGTTACAAAAGTCAAAGGTCAATGAAAGAAATGTTTATTTCTTATTAAACACTATGTTTCTGTTGGCATCTAATTCTCTTTGAATGAGCCACTGTTGCATCCACAAAAATCGTAGTTGCCTTATTTGTGCGATCATTTTTACTACAGTGTCTCTGAATGGACAAAAAATTATATGTGTGAAGCTTTAAAAGTGCCATAATGGTTTTGGTGGTACCAAGTGGTGGTGAAGTTGTATAGTACTGAGTATTTTTAGAGAAGACAGAAAGAGGACAAGGAAACTGCAAACAAAACAACTGAATTTAACTAAACAAAAGCTTAATAGTTTTCATAAAAATTAATAATTTTTTATTTTGAGATAATTTATTTTCCTTGAGTTTTAGAAAGTATTGGTTTTAATTTAGCTTTTTTTTTGCTTGAGTCTTAAAAAGATTTGCTTGGAACTTTTGAAACAAATCTGATTCCATATGTACCGCCCTTTAGTGGATGTACTAACATGACAACTATGGCAAGGCAAAAGACGCATGAGAGCAGCAATATAAGACAAGGTTTGAAGTCCCCATTTATGTCTTTGTTTTAATATCCATGCAATCAAAATCTCTGCTGTGTTTTAAATGGATAATCCATGTAGCCTTGTGGTTCTGTGGCACTAGCTTAATAGTGTTAGCATCAAGGTGATAACATGCGCTAATGAAAATATTTGCTCCATTAATCGTGTTATAAAAGGGTTTTGAGCCATACAAGGGGCAAATGATTAAAAATTTGTTATGTCATTCCTGGTGGGGTACTTACCCAACAAATGAACTACACTGTTCAGTTCAGTCCCTTACTTTCTTCGCAATTTTATTCCTCTTGCTTGCTTCTTTTAAACGAAACAAAATGTTTTGAGACGGATGTTTTTTAATTTACTTTAATCAAACTACTTTTGTGACTTAAATTTTGTTTGAAGCCCCTCAGTCATGAAGTTGTATTTGATTTTCGCCACCAGTGTATCGGGCCCCACAGACTTTTATTAAATTTGAGCCTTTATGACACAAATAGATTTCAAATTATCAGTGTTAAGCAGCTCTGGCTGCCTCCATAATTACCGTCTCCTCTATCTCCCCTTCTTGTAATTTGCAGAGGTCTTGCTGTGATAGACATGCACAGTCTTTTGAAAATGCATTAGCTTCATTAAACTTCCATAACTGTAGTTTTAACTCAAGGCAGGTTCCTAAACTTTAAAAAGATGCCAAGAAAAACTAGTTTTCTAACAAACTAATCCTGTTTTCTCTATTGTAGCTGCTTGCACAAAAGAAGAGCATTTCTGGATGTTTTCTCTGAGTTGGATCAAACATTAGCGCTGATTAATAGTTTTACTATCAAGTTAATTAAAGTTTGTATGAAAGGAAGCCATACTCAGTCAAATCCTCTGTTGTTTAAGTATTCAGTGTACATAAACCTCTTTCAAATGGATTTTTTGCTGAGGCAGGTCATCATATCTCCAACGGCTTGTATCTATTTAGCAGCGAGCAGGATTGGAGAAAAATTCTGCTAATCTTTGCATCTCGTGAAACGGCTGCTTTTGCTTTTCTTAAGCAAAGAAAAGAGACTTTCATCCCAGAGAGAGACCTCCGACCACTGAGCATATCAGATGTTGGTGGAAAAAGCTTGCTGAATAATTTAACATGCATGCTGAATGCTTTGATAAAGACATGAATCTGCTTTAAGTGATGCAAAACTGTGTTTGGCATTTGTGGAGTTGCAAAGAAAGTAATCTCCGAGTCTTCCCACACTAAATGTTCAGCCCATCGGGTGGCCGGTGATTGGTGCTGCCTGTTAGACGATCCTGCGGGTTTGTAACAGCACACACTGTCGGTGTCCTGAGATTCTCATTATTTCTGATACGATTGTTTCAACTAAATTGACACGTTTACTGTAAGAGGTGAACTGGGTTTTTCTGTCTTTGAAACATTCAAAACCAACAATCTATGAAACATTATGTTTCAAAGTGGCAACATTATTGCTATTTCACATCAATAATGAGCTGTTTTAATATGTGCAATTCATCTATAATAGTTTATTTTCCAACTATTGTTCTCTTTGGGTACTTTATCAGGTACATTCTGTTAGTACAGCATGTTATCCTGTTTCTATCATAATTGCTTTAATTTTTCATTCGTTGAACAAGTTGTTAAAAATATTCCTCAGAAGTTTTGTTCCATACCCAAATGATCTCAAAGCTGCTCTGTTGGATTGAAATATAATGACTGTGGAGACCGTTGGAGTTCAGTTATCTATTGCCATGTTGAAAAAGCATGTTGATTCAAGCTTTGGGAATTGGTGCATTATCCTCATAAAAAGATGGACATGATCAGAACCACAATACTTAGGAAGGATGTGGTGGTTAAGCTGTACTCAGTAAGTATACTTTAGTGGTTTAGTGTGCCACCAGACAATGTTTTGTTGTCCAGTTTTGGTGAGTCTGTGTGAATCTTCACCCCAGTTTCCTGCTCTTTGACAGAAGTGGCCCCTGACAACTTGGTTAGAACCAATATTTGACTCATTGTTGTCCTCCTTGCTTCTCTAATCTGTCTGTCCAAAGGTTTTATATTAATATCATTAACATTGTTATTTAAATCAAATAAAATTTACTTGTAGGCAAAATATTTTTAAGCATCTTTCTTTTAAAGGTTTTTGACTCTGATTACATTTAGGCTAAAGGAAAATCACAGATAAGCAACATATTTCTACTGTATTAACAACATAGTTAAGTAAAACTGAGCCAAGATGCAGGTGTGCAAGAGAGTGTAAATAAACTCGAGGTATTAATGGTTTGTAATGACACGCACTGCATATCGACTGAATAGTCGATCACTATCGGTGTCATCACCTATATTACATTAGAATTTGGCCCTTTGCTCATCTGGAGTATTCAGGTATGCGTTGACACAATGCCAATCAGGAAAAAACTTAGGTATAATTTTGGAGAAGCCATCGTTAGTGCCTGTTAATCTTGAATTGGTTAGTAAACCAATCCAAACAAGTTAAGAGTCCATCAGTCAGCAGTGACTCATTATCCATGGTTACATTACCAAAAGGGTTACCATTCTTCTCAGGATGATATTCATAGTATTGTGGATGAATTAATTGCTCAGTGACCTAAAGCATTATTCACTGATATATATCCCACCTAATCCATTTCAGGGTTGAGAGAAAGCTGGAGCAGCTGTTAGCAGGTGAGAGGCAAGGTACACCTTAGACAGGTTGCCAGTCCATCACGGGTCAACACAGAGAGACAAACAACTATTCGCAGTCACTCCTAGGGAGAATTTACAGTGTTGAATTCACCTAACAAGCATGTCACTGGACAGCGGGAGGAAGCTGGAGAATACACACACACACATAGGGAGAACACACAAACTCCACCAGACACTGTTCTGACCTCCCCCCTCGCCAAGACTCACACCAGCAAAGTTCTTGTCGTGAGACCACCGTGCAAACCACTACCCCACCATGCAGACCCCTTTCTCTGTCTGAATGAGAACATCTACCAGAGTTCAGTAGTTGGGGTTTAACCCCTTGATGACTGAATTAAGAATAACTAGACAGGGACATACAATTTCTAAAATCTGAAAACTTTATTTGATCCTTTTTTTTTGTATATTTACTATTTATTACCGTGGACTTGGTCAAAACTGTTGTGGTGTAATCTTCTGCTTTCTGGTGTGCAGGAGACCAGTATCACATGGTGGTCAACAGCATTTTGTGTACATTTTATGCCATAAAGGGATGCAAAAATGTCTCAGAAACAGTAGCAGCATCTAGTAGAGTGGGGGTTACCACAGGATCCAATTTGCATCCTGTCTCTTCTTTGAGCTCTTTCCAAACAGCAAAAGTCAGTCTGATATTAACTTTTGTCTTATCTTTTGCTCTGTCTCTTTTTCCCTGTCCTTCCCTTCTTTTCAGATATTGTCACCTTGAGATGTATATATATATATATATATATATATATATATATATATTACCTTCAGGTAAATTAAATGTGAATTAAAATGAGAAACTCCCACAAGGGTTTATTCCACATTTAAAAGGCCAACATGCTGTAAAACAGCTGCAAGGAACCTTAAATTAGCCTGCAGCACCACAACGATAGAAAAGATATTCTTCAATAATCCGGTGAGTGATAATGAAGTAATAAATTATAATTGTAATTGTATAATTATAATTGTCATGAGTATATCATCACAATGAAAGTAGTTTCCTGCACATTCACACATGAAAAACCTGACTGTGAGTCACTTGTTCTTCACTTCTTAAACAGTCTAGCTTCTGCCCACATAACCACAATTCAGGTCTGTTGAACTCCACAGGAACTTTTTTTTCCCTTTGCTCTTTATCACTGTAAGCATAGAAGCATAAAGCCTTTACAAAATTTAGCTTTTGCTCTAGCTTAAGTTGTGGTCCATTTTATATGGAATATAAACACAAACCCAGATTTATGCATCTGCCTGTGATGCTAAAGAGGAGTTCGTTTTGTTTTCCAGCTTCCTATATGTGAAACATCTTACTTTACCCAATATTAAAGCACATAAATAAGAGTGTATGCTCTAAGTAGTTCTCACACTTCCCTGGGTTGGTAGTGCAGATGTTGCTGCTGCCATCTTGTGCTTAGTCTTCCTCATTATATAGATATGAAAACACTTTTAATGACCATCAGGTTTACAGAAAGCAGTATCACATTCAAAAAAGTAGACTAGTAAAAGACAAGGGGAAAAAATGGTTCTAATCATCATGGAATGACATATGGAATCAGATTTGTTTGAATCAGCTGTGTCACTCAGCTCGCCTCTAAAAGTTTTGTGTCGGAAATTAAACTAAACAATCAAGAATCAAAACCAAAAACTGTGAACCGCGACCAAAAGAGTGAGAGGAAAGAAAGGGAACGAGGAAAGTGCAAACAAAACAAATGAATGACTACACAAAAGCTTAAGTTTTCATGACGATTAACAATTTTTGATTTTGAGATTATTTTGCTTGAGTTTTAGAAAGTTTTGGTTTTAATCGTGGTTTTTGCTTTTGTCTTAAAAAGTTTTTCTTGGAACTTTTGAAACAAATCTGATTCTATATGGAGCTTATTTGGTCTGAAGCATCCCATAGTTTAAGCCCTTACACCATCCATTGAGATAGGGTTAGGGCCTTACCTGTGAGGAAGAAGTCCGGAAAACCCTGATCTGGATGACTGATAAGCTACACCAAGGCTCTACAGATCGGACCAGTTTGTTTGCTGGTATCTCCTTAAGAAGAGGCTGGTGTTTAGGTAAGTGGCCAAAGATTTTCCATTCTAACCATTCTATACCATAAGCAGCGTTTTTAAAAGTGGCTTGTTTTCTTTCTAATCTGCATCCCGATGCCTTGACTTTCTGCAGGCAAGTAGCTAAACCCAGACCTGGGTATCCACATGATGTAGGAGGAAAATGCAACTCTTCATACCAGGTCTGGCGCTCTACCTCCTACAGGTACTTCCCATTTGACTGGATAACAGGGTCCAATCTTTGCTTTCTGTGTACATCACTGGCTCATAGGTGGGTCTTCTTTCTTGACCACTGTACACCAGAAATGAGCTACATCTGTGTTGTGTTGGTCCACCACAGAATAAACCTTGACTATTAAATTGGTAAAGAAATTTCACGTGTTTCATCCTCTCAGAGTTTTTTTAGGCTGTGTTGCTGGAAAACAAACATCCAGCAATGACACCAGAGAACATCTCAAACATGTCAGGATTGTTTCTATTATTCTTCTCTCTGGCTCTAAGGAGTCTCACATTTCTTCCTTGTCCAGACAAACCTGAACAGACTCTCAGAATTGCAATTCTTATACTCTGTACTATTTTCTTTGTGTTAAAAAACTTGTAACAAACTTTCACTTTTTGAACCAGACTCCTCATCCTTGTAGAGAACTTTTCTTTTAATTGCCTCAAACCATTTCTCCTGCTTCTGCCACAAAAACCTTTTTCATTTCAGTATTATTTCACGTCACTTGTCACAATGTTATGGCAGACACGTAAAACCGAAATATAATTTATTTTGAAAAGTTTTAATATTTGTGATTGCCTCCCAAAAAAAGCATGAAAGTACAAATTAAAAACTACATTTTACAAACAGATTTGGAGAAAAACAAGTACATGAATTAGTTCAAACGATACATTTAACCAGAATTATTTATAAAAAGAAACTAAATCTGCAGCTATAAAGACAACAGCAATAAAGTTTTAAATAAATAAACCACAAGATCCACACAGAGTTGGTCATTTTTGACAGATGGCATTTATTCTTACCAGGCATCTGACATTAGAATCACTACAGTCTGCCATTGGGAGAATGGCCACTAATACTCCAAAGTAAGGAACGCCCAGAATATTTGGAGGAAGAAAAGAATAATAAACAAAAAAATAAACCAATCATAGGCCACTAAACATAACCAGCCATCTCAGAACAGATCAGCCCACAGCCTTCTAAAAACGCTTCTATCAGTCGTCCTGCCATTTCTGGTCCTCTTGGCTCTGCTGTGAGACTGCATTCAGCTTGGTGGTCCCACTAACAAACATTCAGTCAGATCTGCTTTTAAATACACACTTTACATATATTAGATATGTATTTGAATAAAGCAAAAAGATGCACTTTCACCAAACATTCAGAAGTGGCAGAAAGATCAATAACATCAAGGGAACACGACAAGTGCCTGAAGTAAGGTCTCACGAGGATCAGAGATGTCTGTGCACTTAGGCGAAACAACACTGAGTTTGACGGCCTCTCCTTACAAAAACAAAAGGATACTACGCCATATATACACACACACATACGGTGGCTACGGTACGAAGTGGACGTCACCTGGAGTCCGTGAAGAGAAGCCCTCTTAGAGCGTTAAAGGTGAGGAGATGCCTCAGCAGCAGGGTGAGAAACTCAGCAGTGAAGGTTCAGTGAGCGTTACCAGCATGTGTGAAGGGTGAACACACAATGATACACAATGACACACCAACAAGCAAAGATCTTCAATGCCGAACCGGCTCATGTTTAAAAGGATTGAGCGGATCTCAAAGACAATCTGTGCCGATGTCTTTACATGTGCTCGAGAATTCAAGTTAAATAGTTTGACATGCAGCAGTCGCTCAGATATTCTCTGAATTAGCATGGAAAAATGAAAAAACAGGCCTAATGTGGCTGAAGGTGGCAAACTTGGCATAATTAAAGCTTAGGGGATTTTAGGTGTCAGCTTTGATTTAATCTGTAAAAACATTTAACAGACGAATCGAAAAACAGCAACACGAACAGCAAAACAACTTGTTTTCTCACTTTAGTTTCCTACAGATGACACAAACAAGCTGTTTTTATTTCAAAGCTTCACAGATGGATTTATACTTATACTTCCTCAGATCTCATCTAGATCAGCGAAGCCTAATTAAACCATTCTGTTTGCAAGCAACTGGAAAAGATGACCAAGTCTACAGATTTGCTCTCTGATCTAAAGCTCCAGTGTTACGTAATTCCACCGCACAGAAACAATCCCATGTGGAGATCTGGGTTGTGAAGACCAGCTACCAACCTTTCAGTATGGCCACCTTTATTCTTCTAAACACTAAATTTAATCTCAGCCTTATCCCTAACTAGACAAAAAAACAGAGCAGCTCTTTATTCTGGTTAATTATTGGTCAGTATTTTAATTTAGCACAGCGCCTGATTACATTTAAAAGGTTTATTTTAGTCTATAATAGCGTAACTTTAGGATTAGTCTTTGACAGCATGTGATGTGAAGTGAGATCATCAAGACAGTGAACCAATTGTGATTTAACAACTACAGTGTTGCTTTTGTTGCGATGAAGTGACTGTGATTCTGTTGGCCTATGCATTAAGGTCACATGACATGGAGAGTAGTGAGTTTAAGTAATCTGCATTAAGTCAAGATGTTTGGGGTCAAAGTGCAGGAAGGACGCCATAACATCCATCTACAAAGCAACCAGGTTGTGCTGCGTTCAGTTACTGGCCACCTCGTCTGCGTTGTCGATCACCTCTAAGGAGCTGTCGAGTCCACCGCGTGCACGCCAGATCTTCACAGTGCGATCACTGGAAAATAGTGAGACCATTTTTCAATTTAAATGTATATTTTATGTTACATTCTGGTCTGTTTGCACTTCTTCATCTAAAGCAGGAGCGTAAAACTCCAGTCCCAAAGGGCCGGTATCCATGCTCCAACACAGCTGACTGAATTAATAAGTAGGTTAATAAGATCCATTTGATTTGCATCAGGTGTGTTTGTGCAAGGAGACGGCAAAACCTGCTGGATACCAGCCATGGAGGACTGGAGTTTGACACATGTAAGTAAGTATTTTATTTATATAGCACCTTTCACAGATTCAAATCACAAAATGCTTTACAGAGTGCAATAAAATCAGATATAAAAACTATTTAAATAAAATCAAAGCACAAATCAAACACGATAAAAACATCAATCAGGTCAACTAAAGGATCTAAAGGAACTTGATTTATAAGCTAAACAGAAAACATGTAAAACTCTGAAGGAACAATAAAAAAAGCTTGTTTCTTTAATTAAGGAACTAAAACTGTGATAATAAACAATGCAGAATAGATGCATAGCGAAGCACTCTTAAACTAATCCGAGCCAGCGTTTGCCAGTGTGCGTATGTGTGAAAGACTCACTCGGAGGCGGTGAACAGGTGGCTGCTGTTGGCAACGATGCCATTAATGGGGCTCTCGTGACCCTTGAGCTCCCCCAGAGCTCCCAGTGTGTCTGTGTGCCAGAGCTTGAGCACCCCGCCTCGGCAGCCACTCAGCAGCGCCGGGGAGCCAGGGACGACGCCAAGCGCACACACCCAGTCTCGGTGGGCATTGGGGACTTGCTAATAGAGGATAATAAAACCAGCAGAATCAGAACAACCTGCTTCTTTAAGCATCCTAAAATTAAACATTTTTAAACAACAGTAAAACAACAATTTGCTTGGAAAAAATTGATAGATGTTGACTGAGGCTTTACACTCAGACCCTTTTATCATGGAGCTTATTTTATTGCCTGATAACACAAACGGCTAATCAGCCAATGTTACGTGCCATAGATGTTGGTGGTCCGAGGTTGGCAGAGGTTGGCCGGGAGCAGAACAGAGACAGGAGCGGGGTGTTTTTAAGGCAAGGATAATTAACTTTATTGGACGGACAAAATGAATGCTGCAGCAGGTGGTAGAAGCTCTCTCTCTCTTCTGTGTCCCTGGCCTGGCCTTTTATACCATGCCTGGACAGGTGCTGATGATGATGAACAGGCGGAGCTGCAAAGTGGAGGCAAGGGCCTCTGCCCGTAACAGCCAATCACATGGCAGCAATTAATTTAATTTAAGATTTAATAAAAAAAAGCTCAAGATGCCTGATTTAAGTTCAAACTAAGTATCAGAAAGCAAAGGAAAGAGGATTTCATGGTCTGACTGTTTCAGAAACTGCTGCCATTCAGCAACCATCTCTGGGATTTCCAGACAATGGTCTAAAACGAGAAAATATCCAGTGAGCAGCTGCTGTCAGAACCAAAATGTCTTGTTGATGTCAAAGGGGAATGGGCAGACTGGTTGGCGATGATAAAAAAAAACTAAACAAAACACAACACTAAAGAACACACTTCACTATTTACTAAACATTTTTCCAGTGGCTGCGGATTGCTACCAGAACTCTACATTGTGACTCATCCGGTACCTGAAGCAGGTCTTTCCGGTCCAGGTCCCACTTTTTGATTCCGTTGTCTCGAGAGCCGCTGAAGAAAATGTCCCCCTGGACAACCAGTGATTCGATACCATCGTAATGCGGTGGCTCAAAGTTGTGCGTAGGGCTGATGCTCCCCAGAGAGCCTTCAGTCACATCAAACAGCTGCAACAGCAGACCCTCAGCACATTAAAGGTGCGATTCATGTGCATTAAATATCAGCAGTTTTTAGTTTTAGCAAGTAAAGGATAAATATTCTGGATATTTTATGTGTAATAAATGCTGTAAACCTTGATGTAGTGGTCCTTTGACCCGGTGATCACCAGATCTTGGTTGTTGCCAGACTGATCCACAGTGAGACACATCACAGGACCCAGGTGACCCGTGAGTTTGCCAGTAGATGCAAATCTAACAAAATAAAACATAATTCAGTGTTTTTATTTTAACCCTAAAAAATCTTGAGGAGAAAACATCACATTAAACATGTAGTTTCAGACCTATGGGAGGCGTTTGTCCTGATTAAAGCCATTTTTCCTTATATAGAGTGACAGATTTCCGCTGGATTTATTTTCTTAGATAATCAAAGAGGCCATTCATCAATGCCAACGCCAGCTGGCTGACAGTGACAGATGAAGGCCTGGGACTGGATACTTCTCAGGTTTTAACACGAGGAGACTAGACATTATAGAAATCAGTGTGCACATTCCTGGAAATGTGAAGGTGTTGCAGGTGTGTAAAAAAAAAAACTACAAATCCTTTTACTTTGTTTTCTTACAACACAAATATCTTTTCATGTGATTGCTGATATATCTGGTCAAGAATAAAAGAAATACTTTATATATATATATATATATATATATATATATATATATATATAAATAAAATACATATAAGTTAAACTACTGTAAAGCACAGACTGATCCTGGCTCTTTAACAGACACCGTCCATCCTGCTCACCGTCTCAGATCCCACACTCTGACCGAGTTCCCTGCAGCAGCATACAGAACCGTCCCATTGGGGTTGAGAGCAATCTGGTTTATCTGGTTCTCTCCTGCCGGGATAGTGACTGTCCGGTTGGTGTTGGATGCACAAATGTCCCCAACGTTAACTTGACCAGAAGACCTAAAACCCGGGTAGATGAAACATCTATAAATCTATGCATCACTGGAATAAAAAAGCGGCTTCACCAAACCCCCAACACGGCTGCAATCTGTATGCACGAAAATTTACACACAACTAGTAAATTCTAAGCTGCTCACGTGAGAGTCCTGATGCACTTGGCAGAGTCTCTGATGTCCCAGACTTTGATGTAGGAGGTGGAGACGGTGAAGACTAAACTGGAGCTGTAGCGAACAGACACCACGTTGTTGGGGTGGCTGGCCAGGGACATTATCTCCTGACCCGTCACCAGATTCCAAACCTTACAGGTCCGATCTGCAAAAGGACACACGTCCTGTCAATTTGTCTTTTTTTGTGTTTTATAGCTTGTTACAAAGCTAAATCCGACAGCACCGAATGAGACCAAACAGAACCGATGAGGCACTTTTATTAGAGAACACTGTATCCATTAAATATGTGCAATGTTGGGAATAAATGACCCCTTCAGTCTAAGTAATAAGCCACACTTTTACTTCCATCTGTTATATTAAAACATCCATCATAAAAATTTCCTTGTGTGCATAATTTTATTTTATTTCATTAATTAATTTATCCACACACTGTGCATTTGACAATCTTAATTAATCCCTGTCAGGTTTTATTTGTGGTTATGTAACAGCATGTCGAGCAGTAAGAAATTGCCAATGCTGTAACGAGAAAGCTGCTGATGAGAGGTGGAGAAGTTGGAAGGAGAAAGGATGCGGGGAGAGAAGGATGGTTGCGAGCTTTAACCTTTAGATCCGGTGAAAAGAAGGTCGTCGGTGCAGTCGACGCACAAAACGGCTTTGCTGTGTCCCTCGGCGACGTGAACGCACTGCAACGTTGAGGCCCGGCCGCTCTTAGTAGGTGGGACTGGGTTAATAACACCCCTGGAAAACACACGTATGAAAAAAAAACCATCAAAAAAAGACATCCAGTGGGATAATAACAGGAAAGGAGCACAGGTGCAAGTCACACCCACACAAACATGCAAGAGGTTCAGCTCTTGTGGCCTGTTAACACACAAAAAAAAGCTGCAAATCAAAAGTAGAAAGGAAAAATAAAAAGGAGGAAGAGAAGAGATGCACCCAGAAGAATGAGAGTTTGGTTTCTTTACGGATCAAAAACACCTGAGAAGCTGAAGATATGATTACCGGAAAGCTCTGAGATGTTAGCATCGCAGGAGCCCTGATGGATTATTAATTAGCTGATAAATAATGATAAACTGGCATCTGACAGATGAGATGGTGCTATTAGGCTAACAGTAGCAGGAAGATGAGCTGGTGGTTTGTCACGGATGCAAATGTTGATAATATAACGAAGGTTAAAAAAAAAAAAAAGAAGCTCGTATTAACAACAATTACAGCTAATTACCAGAGAGGATTAGAGAGGATTCAGATTCAGAGCTATAATAAGCTTAGCACAGCGGCTCCATTTGGATTATAATGCATTGATCCGGGATAGGGAGCTCATTGGTCACATTATTACACAAGTCACTTGCTTGCTAAGAAATCAGCTGCAACACTCAGTAAGGTTGGAAACAACATGAAAGCTTGGATCCATCCTGCTTTGAATCAACAGTTCAGGTTGCTTCTGGTGGTGTAAAACAGTGGAAGATGATTTCTTATCCTCCCTGGGTGCCCTTTACACTAACGTGGCATGGTTAAGCACCAGTCTTCCTGGGTATTGTTGCAGACCATGTCCATCCCTTTATGCCCACAGTAACTATCTCCTGATGGCTACGTCCAAAAAAAAATAATGCACCATGTCCCAAAGTTTGGATAATATCCAACTGCTTTCATAAACGAGATAACCTCAACAGTCATTAGATCTCAATTCAATGCAGCATCTTTTGAATGAGGTGGAACAGGAGACTCCCATCACGGGTGGGCAGCTGACAAATCTGCAGCAACTGTGTGATGCTAGCATGTCAACACGGTGCAAAATGTCTGAGGAATGTTTCCAACACCTTGTGAAAAGTATGACACCAAGAATAAAGCAGTCCTGAAGAACTAAGCAGAGCATTAAGCAGTCGCTCTGCACAGACAGTCAAGCAGGAATCCACACCATGTGAGGCAGTGTTCGAGGCTTAACACCCCTCCCAACACCAAAGGTGAACCTTCAAACTTTATTATGGGAAAAAAACACAAAATAAAGTTGTACTTTTGTTGACTGGAAAGGCATGGAGAAACAGGGCGGGTTTTGCAAGAGGAGAGGCGGAGGCGTCCATCCATCCTAGAAGGGAAAGAAAGCATCCTGACACCTGAATAACCAGTTCCAAATCATGTCTTTACTCTATGCAAACAAGTATGACACACAAACATTGAGATGAACTAATAAGGAACGATGACGCCACACACACAACAACCTTTTACAGATGTTAATGTTTTCTACTTTCCAAATTGGTGCTTTCTGATCAAACTGATACAGTTTTGTTCTCTCTCTCGACTTTCTTCGTGAAAGGTGATCATTAGTTTGAGGTTTGTCAACAGAAACAATGCAACCTCTTCATACAACTTACTGATTTAAAATCTGCTGCGGTGCAATAACTCTAAATAATAATGCAGAACGTAGAAATAGAGAATCCTTTAGGTATGACATTCAGTTTCAAAAATCTTTTCCCCGGGACAAACAAAATACATCCTATATCCATTTTTATCCAACTGAGCAGGAATAGCAGGGATACAGTGGCTGCCTGGAAGATAAACATGAGCAGGAATTGAAATGTTCAAACCCCCCAAACATGGTTTAAAGAACATTTTCGCTTTGTGCAGAACACAAAACTTACATTGCAATCCAAAAAAAGCCTTATTCACAGCACAAAACTCCAAGAACTAAATATGTAGTGCTTCTAAAAATCCATATTTACTGGGTTCTCGCTGTCTGCACGAGGAGGAACATCTGTGGTAATTTGCGACAAGAACTGGCAACCAGCCTTTCACAAACCGACAGATATTACAGAGAAACGATCCTCTCTGCTCCTCATTAATATCCTTTTCCAACTTTAATCCGAGTCTCTGGTGCGGTACCGTCAATTTGACTTATCTGCTGCTAAGATGCCCCGTCACACGGCTAAACGCGGAGCTGTGGTTACTGGGACTTGTGTGGTACGGGTGAGATGATGTGGTGGGCTGCTCTTCAGGTTCCTGATGACTGGGCTGTGAAAGAAGGCAGGAGTGCTGCCAATTAAACTGCGGCATAATTAGAGTGTGCTCTGAGCTGTTTACACTCTGCTGACACGAGTGTGGGAGGACTCCATGAGGACAGAAGGGAGATGCATATGCCACATTTATGTCATATGGGAGCGGGTGTCAGGACAGCTTTGCAGCATCCACTACTTTTTACAGCAGTGAAATATGTTGTTCCCTGTTTAAATGTTGCCTTTTTCTATTTTCACTCAAATCAAAAGATTTGACAGTGATCTATTTATTTTTATATAATTTCTGCTGATAAAATACCCTGAATCGTACAGAAGCAAAGACTTGCACCGAGCTGCAATGTTCACTGCACTCCAGGGGAAAAAAGAAAAAGAAATGATGATAAATGAAGATTACAACAAATGTCAGCGTTAGCCTGTGGCTGGTGGCAGAGGAAATGCCACGTTGTAACCCCAGGGGTTTATTCTGTGTAGGATCCTGGTCGTCAAAACGCAAACAATTTAATTGTAGCAATTAAATTTAATTCCAGTGAAGGAATCACATTTAATGTTTATTTCTCTCTCTGCATGGTTACAGCTTGTTTTATGCACTCAATCTAAATTGGAAACCCTTCTAATAATTCAGCTTCTACTTAAGGATGCAGCAAAACTTTAAGCCACATTGATGTAACCAATAAAAAGCAGAAAACCCTTAAATGAAAACATTCATAATAATAACAACCAATAAGTTCCCTTTTCAGCTGATGAGGAAAACGTTTATATATCCCAGATAAAGTCAGACATTAATATCTTTTTTATTTTAACTAAAGCCTAAAATTATGTACATTACACTGTATCCTTCTCTTACGCCCTCAAACAATGTTAAAGAATAATATACAGAATATTTTAATCTAATTTTATTTCAAACAATATTTGCTTGATTTAAAAGTAAAAAATCAAGAATTAATTTATTCCTCTTCTGTCATGCTCGGTACAATTCAAGAACAATATTATTAATATTTAATTCATGAAATGTTGACATTTTATTAGCTATTTGTGACTTATAGGAATAAAATGAGCACACAATACCTTCAGTGCTGGTCAGTACAATCAAAATGATACAAGAGGGATATTTTTTAGAATGATACTGGTTTCATAATATTACTGAGAGCTATTAATGAAAGACACTGGTGGGAACCAGCTTATTCTATTGTCATGAGAGCCGTACATTGTACAGAAAAATACATTTTAATACCCACGTTGTCTTGATTAAAACCCTGAAACCATTTTACTCCGCAGCATTAATCAGAACCAGAACTTTGCATGTATGAATTGTGATGATGCGGGTCTTGATCTCAATCTATAGCTTGTTTTGTTGTTGTCAGTAGCTCAAGATAATATGTCTTAAAGGGGCTTCTGACGTGAGTGTTCTTATTGATCTTATTGAGTTTTATTTCATGCATTTTAGTTGTACTCAAAGTCTGCATGTAAGATGGTGCAACTGCAGCCTCTGGTGACAACTTTAGCTTGTTTACAACATTGTTTAAAGTAGTAAGTTAAATAGTTTGGTCCATGTTGACTTTTTTCAGTGCCATCTTTAAATTCAAAGTCACTACAACTTCACTTTCTCAACTTCCTCCTTTAATTTTCACTGCTCAGCATTTTCAATAACACAGCTGCACGGCTGCTTGCATGTCTAGTGGTGCAGCATTAAAAAGTTTCCCCCTCAAACATTTCCCTTCAACAGGATCTTCTAAAAGTTGCCTGGTTTACTTAAACCGGTGACAGTATTTATCCTGACATGAATGTGGGAACATCCAGCTCTTGTGCAGACACATGCACACACACTAATCATGTGTTCAATTGCAGTAAACTCAGTCAGTAGTTTCCCAATTATTCTAAAAGCAGGTGGTGTGAATATGTACTCGTTTAACTAGTCTCATGCTTTAAAAAAGCAGCAGCGTGAAGCAATCCACTGATGTGAAGCAATTTCGCCAACTTAAACTCTCAAAGTCTATTTCCCAGCATTTTCCTCTCAGCATATTCTATAAAAATTGATCTACTGATTTACTGATCAGAAAAATGCAGGAAGGAAAATGAATCAATCAGGAAGTAAAAGGCAGCTCAGCAAATCACCAGAAGAAAAGGTGGAATTCATCAGCAAGTTGAACGCTGAATTTAAGCCTAAACTACCCAAAAGTAAAATATCTGGTTTGATAGATAGAATTATAACAATAAAGAGTCAAATCTGGACTTAATTTCAGCATATAACTTGATAGGTCAAAGGTCATTGAAAAAGCAAAGCATTATAAAGGTAACGCTGCATGCGCCTCCAAAGATGGAAAATCCACCAGAGTAGCATTAGTAGAGTCAGAGAGGTTAATTAGCAGTCTTTATTTTGTTTTTTTTTCTTCCAGCCCTGCAGCCAGAGTGTTGGCAACAAGCTCTTACTGTTTAATCTCCTTGACCTTTGCCCTGTCAGCCGCTGCTTGTGCCTTGTCATAGGTCTTCCTGCGAGAGAGCGGGGAAGGCTCCGGAGCTCGCTTCTCCACGCCTGGCAAAGTTCTGGAGCCAGAGCTAATCGTTCAGTTTGATCAATTTATCCACACACACACACACACACACACACACACACACACACACACGCACACACACACATACCACAAAGACAGTGTACAAAAAAAAATAAATTACAAAAACAAAAAGAAGAACGTAACACCGACGTAAATTAATAGCAATGGTAAGGATGAAGGGTTGAGCATGCAGAACACACACAAACAACATTACCTGATATCCAAACGGCCCAATGCAGTGATGGTTCTTCTGCAAGTCTGTGCTTATTAAGGAGGGCACTGCAAGTTTTGTTTCTAGCCATATATTTAATAAACACTGATCCCTCAGCTTAACTTGTAGGTAATGTGCACATGCCCTTTTATTAGTACTTTTATTTTTAGTGGATAAGTTGAAACAATAAAAAACCAGATGAATGTTAATATTTTCCCACATCTGCATGCTTTCACCTCATAGGATCCATCAATTACAGCAAAGTTTGGACATTTGCACAGGCGCTCAGTAAAAAAGGCAGTCCTGCATTAAAGGAGCAGTATGCAGGAAGCAGGAAGAAACAGATGTGAGGCGTTAGTAAAAGAGTGTGGGCCTGGACTTACATGCTGCCCATTTTAGAGGAAAAGCCGGGGGAGAGAGCCGTGTATTCCCTGACTGATGAGCCCGACAAGTCCATGTCTCCACCTCCATCTGGTGTTTCGGCTAACGGGAGCATCGGGCTGGAGAAGTCTGTGGGCACGTCGGGAGCAGAGTCGCTGTTTGCGTACAGCAGCTCCATCTGTGTGGTGGTCCTCCTGCGAGCCTGAAAGATAAAGATGCACAGAGGGAAATGAGAAAAAAATACTTTAAAAAAAAATGTAGGAGTAATTTTTTTTATGTTCTTCTAGAAAATGAGGCATAAACACAATAAACATGTAATACCTTATTCCTTGTTTTGGTCTCCCCACACAGTTTCATGAGGTCTGAAGCCAAGTTGCTGCAGTGGGAATACATCAGTCATTTAATGAGAGTATATATATATATATATATATATATATATATATATATATAAAAATAAACACTTTTCAATCAACATCTACTTCAACATGAAAACTCCATTACAAAGAAAGAGGAATTCACATCACATCTTCATCACCAAACAGAGCCCTAACGCAACACATACAGAATAAACCCAACATAGAACGCCTTCATCAACATATACTTACGTTCCCTCTGCTGAAGGGCTTTGAGCTGACTCATCACTGCTGCTATCATCCCCATTTTCTGTCAAACGAGATCAGGGAAACAGATCAGAGCCGAGTGACGATCAGTGGGGAGAAAACTCTCTCGGATGAGAATGACATGACTATCTTTTTTTTTTTTTTAAATGCCATCATAACTGAATTATTCATTGGATCTCGGTTTTTACGTTTTCTTTACGATATTTTGTTGTTCTGTAGCTGCTCAGATCGGATGAAGAAAATGAATGAGGGAAGCAGCAGATGAGGCTTGGAGTCAGCATAGCGCCATGCTGTTTTACTGACAAACTTTGGGTTGTCTCACTCTGCTCAGATGGATCAGAAAGGATGACAAGTCCAAAGTCATAGAGAGTTATGCAGAGATGCGTGTGGTGTGGGGGGAGAGGGGGGCGTTTGGCTAAGAAAGTAAGAGATCCAGTGTAAGACAGGAAGTAGGGTGAGTGTGAGGAACTATTAGTCCATTGCTCCTGATAGGGTCAGCTGGTCTACACAACATCCATGTTGCACAGTTCCTGTGGAAGGGTTTGAGGTTAGCATGTGCTAAAGCATGGAGGCTGTCGCACATGTGAGCTGGGAGGAAGAGTAGGGATGAGGGGGAGGAAGAAACGTGTCCAGATAAGGAGAGAAGAAGGGGCCAACCGACAGATGGAGGGAAGGTTGACTGCACTGCACCTCATGCACCTGCGGTTGTTATGTTCAGTTAGTTCTCAGTGCAAAGAGGGAGGAACCATGCATTTACAACAGAGATTAGAGAGTCTAATGTGGTTTCACTTACCGGTCGGGAGGTTACCTAGCTCTGTGAAAACACGAGAAAACAAAAAGGAAAGAAAAACGGGAACTGAAAAAAGGCAATGCACAAATCAAAAACAGTCCCCCAAGACTCTAAAAGAAAAAAAAAACTATTTAAATAAGTAATGTGACTACTGTAAAGACAGCGTACTACTGAAGAGAGGCTGGTGGAAATACAGGGTGCTGAATCAGTCAGTCAGGCAATTTACAACATGCACGCCGTTATTTCACCACAGTAACTTTATCTGAATCGTATCAACGTGTTGCTTTCAGGTTTTAATGAGGAGACCAGCTTCTCTTCAGCAGAAGGCAACAGGCAAGGCCATCTGAGACGGCCCAAAACGTGCAGCTGACCGGGAACGCGGTCGTCCTCCTGGAATGCAAACACTTTGCAACAAATGTGTGCAGCTCAAACGTACGCTTACGGAAAGATAAATGGAGGAATTATATCATCATGGTTTGGGTTAAACCTGGGTTCTGGTGTTCTACCTTGAAGAGCGTTCCCCAGCAACGCGTCCAGCTCCGGGTTGAACTCTGCTTTCTCTTTCAGCATGTGAAACAGCAGCTGGTTCTGAGTGGCACTGGTGATTTCAGTCTGCTTCAGCCGGCCCTCCATAACCTTCACCTGAGACTCCCGCTGAGCTGCCTGCAGACCCTGATTGAGTCAGATCCAACACAACAAACTTATTTCCACCTTTCCTTAGACGAAAATAGTTTATGGATGAGCGTTGTCACGGGTAAATGCAGGAATATGACGGCTGGTACCTTGTTGATTGCCATTGACATGAAGTGATCAAGCAGGAAACGAGCCTCAGCCAGAGTACAGGAGCCAATCACAGCTGAGACATCCACTGTGTCCCCCTCCTCCTGCAGGAATTAATGATCTAATTCACATTTTATCTAATGACACCATGTTGGTTTCTATAACTAATGCAGCTAAATAAACTGTTAAACATCTTTATATATCATTTAGAAAAAGCAAAGATGGAACAATAAAGAAAAAAAATATGCTGCTAAAGATATTAAAAAAACGCAAAAAATCCTAAATATATTTGCTGCTTTACACAAAATGGTTCTGCTGGATGTTAAGATAGTTTAAAAAGTGTTGGAAAATAGAAAGAATGGGATAAATCAGGATACGTTTAGAGCAAGGTAACTGCAAAACACTGCACAATAAATGCAAGCCATCACCTCACTAATTCCTTGTCCTCATTCATAATCCAAGAGGGGTGATTTAATGTCTTCCCACCTCTGGAATATTTCCTACATTTACCTTCACAAAAATCTAATGTGGCGTAACTTTTTACGCAGACATGAGAAAATCACCTGCTATGATAAAACAGCTTGAAAACGCCTTGATGAAAGTTCAGCAACTGAGCAGTTTGCTGAGGAGGAAAAGGAGCTGATTGCTAATCAAGGTCTTTTTTTTTAAGTGAGGGGGTCCGCCCCATTGAGAGCTATGAAAGCAATCAGCAATTAATCATCTTGAAAAGATTCGTTTCCTCTTAGCTGCACCAATCAGCATCATTGCAGCTGGAATGGGAGAAATGTGCAGGTGAGCTCATGATGAAGGAAAATAAACAGGATTAACTTAATAAAAAATGGAGTTAAAACTTACACTATTTATTCCAAATGATAAAAAAAAAAACAGGGTTTTAAAGTGAAGGGCATATTTTCAACAACAGACCCAGATTGATGAAGTCATGAGTAATTTCCCTCACAGACATAAAGACAAGAACTTTATGACAAATGTTAATTATGACTAGAATCACAGAGCTTCTTCGTGTTGGTGAGCACTTGTGAAGCACCTCTCCTCAGAAAGAGACACTCAGAACATCCAAGCAACCAGATTCATGCCCGCCATTTTTCCGTTTGAATTTTATTCCATTAAGTAGAAAAATGGACTTAAAGCTTTATTAAAGCTTTATTATTTTTAACTTAAAGTGACAGAATATTTCCACTCCTGAGTATAACTGTTACTAACTCGGTTACTTTATGGGCGAGTTAACTAGTAACTATAAGTAATTAGTCTTTTACAGTAGGTTTATGGGTCAGAGTTGCATCCGTACCTTGGTTTCCTCCATCTGCATGATGTTGGCCTGACAGTCTGCGATGCTGTCATTAATGTAGTCGATGTTGGCCGTCAATGCATCCACTTCCTCGCTGAGGGGCAGCATGGCCTTCTCTACCTCGGGGCCCTCTCGGAGCAGCCGGTCCCGCTTCCTGATGACCTTCTCCTTCCTCCTGGTTAGCTCTTCTCGTTGCTGCATAGTAAATAATTACACACAATCTGTACAGATTTCTTCTTCTTCTGCTTTTTTTATTACAATGTGTTCATTCTTACAGTGAAGCAAGAGGAGAGAAGAATTACGGTGAAAAAGGGTTCAAATAACAGCGGAACTGGATGTAATTTGTGTAAAAAATATATTTTTAAAATGATGAAAAACTCCTGATTTAAGACAATGAAGGATTTAGACATTAAATGTTTTGATGCAACTGTTTTCCAGTCAAACCAGTCAGTCTAACCCACATCTACCACAGAAATATAAAATAGATTTAAAAGTATTCTCTTTATGGCATCAGAGTGAAATATCAGACAGAATATAATCTGAGGTGTACCTCAGGGTTCAGTGTTTGGGAAAAAAAATCTTTATTTGTATGATAATAACATCTTTAATGTTGTTTTAATGCATCGGCTGGACCAGTTTTAGGAACTGGGTTCTCATGTTTTCTGACTAATGACATGAAAATCAAATATAAATCACATAAAAATAAAGAAAATAAAAAAACTCAAATATTTGCCATCTTACAAAAGTCAGTTTTTTTTTTATAAGGACGCTTTATGTTATATTTCTACGTTGCTGTGTGGTGTGGAAGTACATGAAAAATCCAAACAAATTCTTTTTTATTTTACAAAAATCAGCTGTAAGAATCATCTCTACAAGTAAATACAAAGATCTATCAAACCCATTATTCATTTAGTTTTATGGGATTACTGTATTTTAGGCTCAGATTGGAAAACCCAGGTTTGAGTCTGTGAACTTCCAATGATGGACCAACATTAGAAACATCCCAATTAGGATTAATATAGTCATACAATTAAAATGAATTATCAATCACTCATATAATAAATTAATTATTATTACCCAGTATTCAGAAAAAGGTTAAATAAAGAGAGTTTAAATCTTTTAAAAGGAAAATATGCTTAAGAGACTCAGATTTAAAGACAATCACCTGTAAAGGGAATTAGTTCATGAAATGAAGATGTAAAGGAAGCTCAGTCTTCAAATCTTTAGCTTTAATCTATTTTACAATGTTTTGATTTTGCAATTTTAAATATGTATTTGGGTTAAATAATTAGGCAAAAAAAGAGTCTACATAAGAATAGTCTTTTTTCTCCCCTTTTATTCTATTGTTTTTTATATAAATGGATTATGTTGGATTGTATTAAGAAAAAAATTTTAATTAAGAAATGAAATCCCACAAGAACTGCTTCGAGCTTACCTTGAGAAGTCGGTTCATGTCAGCCTCCATGTTGGAGATGGTCATCCTCTGCATGATGACATCAGAGATCCGTCGCTCCAGAGACTGCCATTTGCTGCGAGCGACTCTGGTGGAGTAAACTCCTGCTGTACGCCTGTAAGAAGAGCTGATCACACCGCGTCTTCTATCAGTAAAGTCATCCAGAATCTTGTTTCCTTTAAGTTTTCTTATTTCAAATGGACACCACTACTCGCATCATCAGTCAAGTCTCCATGGAAACGCCATGACTCACCGTGTGCCATTGGGAGCAGTGTTGCTGGAGGAGTACATGCGTCCAGTTGGAGGCCGATGTGGGGAGTCCTGGACCTGTTCTGGAAGGTTCACTCTCCTGATCACCTTACCTGAGGTGGGCCTGACCTGCCTCCTCAGAGCGGTCACCTGATGCACAGAAAAGGTAGGACGGATCAGTGTGAGAATCAGCAGAATAAACAGTAAAAACATCCTTAAATGTGCTGCAAGCTGGAATTTACAAACCCAAACCTGAAAAACGGACCTGATGCTTTTAGCAGAAATGATCAGAACCCAATCATTTTATAATAAAAACATATCTCCTGATATTCTTTCTACTCACTTTAATTCATTTGAGGCTTAGATGTTTCCCTGCTGCAACCTGGTTTCAAAGCAATGCCTGTTGACAGTGTCCCTCCTACTGATAATTTACACATTTATGGCAATATTAAAACATACTTTTGTATTTAGTATCATGTAATGTCTGCCTACCAGGTTAAATTTAACCCCTACAGTCCCAACTTATCCTTTTCATATGTTGCTCATTGCTCATATGACGCTTTTCAGCATCACTTTCTGAACTTTTACCAAACACATTCCTTCCTACAAGCGAGACCATTTATCCTTTCAGCCAAAATTGATAATGTACTTTTTCAAACCCCTTTGACAACAAATCATTAATACCCGACATGTGTGTTAAAATATTCATCATTTGCCTGAACAACCAATCCCAGTATAATAAAGCAACCCCTACTGGTTGAGAACGGCTCACCTCCTCCGTCTTTCTCCTCAGGATAAGCTCCTGCTGCCTTTTCTGAGCCTCCAGTAACTTCAGCTGATGCTGAGGAGGAAAAGCAATTATGGCATTAACAGCAAGGAGGAAAAGCGGCTGCGCTTCAGAACACCAACACGAGGAAGCATTCATCACTGACCTCCTGCTTACGCTGGTCTTTCTTTAAAGTAGCAATTTCTCTGTTCCTGCGAGACTCATTCATTCGGTTTTTCTCCTGCTGCTCCTTCATCTGCTTCATAAGGCGAACCTGAACAATTAGATTAAACAAAGAAGGTTCTGACATGCAGATAAAACTTCTTATCCGGTAACGTCTCCAGCAAGTCTGCTTTGTTTTATTATTATTACAAAAAAAAATTAAGGTTTTGCACCTTCGTCTTCTTCATTTCTGCTACATCCATCTGAAGCTTCTTCAGCTGCTTCTCGTACTGCGATTGGTTCTTAAGCAGCCGGGCATGCTCTTTCTGAGCAGACTGGAGCTTCTGGAGCTCCTTGTTCATGACGCTCAGCTTCTTCTCGTATTCAACCTTGATTTTGCGCGCCTTGTCCTCTGTGCCACTTTCAACTGAATCTTTAAAAGTCCAGCAAAACACAAACAAAGAACCGAATGCATAAAAAGGACAGAATTCATCATGCTATAAACATTTTTATGAAGTTTTCTAAAAGTCACTGAAGGCACAAACATTTCCTCTAAAAAGACTTTTACAACTTAACAAATTAAATACTTTTAATGCGCTTAAACGAGTCCCAGACAAAAGGTCTAGTTCTATTCTACAGGCATTTAGCGGACGCTTTTATCCAAAGCGACGTACATCAGAGAACAACACAAGCATGAAATCAAACAACAGGGAACAGCATAGATAG
>JBAMIG010000010.1:9038439-9051381 GCA_037177335.1 Kiunga ballochi | reverse complement strand
GACCTGGGTCATTTTTGTGATCGTTGAAAACCCATATCGTAATCGTAATTAAAATTCGATCAATCGCCCAGCCCTACTAACATCACAGTCATTTTTATCCCCCTTACACTGGCTACCTGTCAAATTTAGAATTGATTTTAAAATGTTTGTATTGACTTTTAGAGCTTTTGATCTACAGGCCCCTGAATATATCCCAGAAATGTTAACTACTCATTCTTCTGGCTGCTCCCTCCGGTCCTCGGGTCAGAACCTCCTGAAGGTCCCTAAAACCAGGTAGAAGACTCGAGGAGATCTGTCCTTTCAGGTTGTAGCTACCAGTAGGGCTGAACGATTTTAGGAAAATACCTAATAGTGATTTTTTTTAGCAGATAATGTGATTTCACTACAACAATTTCACTTTTTTCAAAGCAAGCATTACTACAATAATAAAACACGAACAGCAGCATATACATTTATGACAAATGACATATCAAAGCATTAAAAACTATTGCCGGTACTCTAAAACAAGAATGAAAACTAAAAGTAAGAACTGCTTTCAAATGTGTTTATTAACAAAAACATGATTTAAAGTTCTTGACAAATGGCCGTTTGTCATCCTTGACATAAAAAAGCAGTGCAAAAATCTTTAATATTATTAAGTTAAAAGCAAGTTGAATAAAATCCTAAACAATTAAAAATTATGCTATGCTATCATCTATTAATGTGTGATGCAGCAGGGAAACTTGCAGGATGGTGGCATTCAAATACCAGAGTTGTACACCCCTAGCGTGGAAGTAAATATTGATATTTTCTGCCATATCAGCCATCTAAGAAATGTTCCGCCTTTTAGCCTCTTCCCAGGACAACAGTAATCATACGTTCACATTATATAATCACAAAGATTATTGTGGTTAAAATGACTGTGAGACAGTATTTTGAGTGAAATCCAGAAATGTTTCCAGTGTTCGGCCATTATGACCACCCTTCAGGCAGACGTCTCTTCCATTTCAAGAAGATACTAAGCATAGCCTGCACTTAAACTCAACTTACCCCGAAATAGACTCCCGAAGCGCAGCATTGCTGTAGGACCTCAGTTGTCAATATTGCCACAAAGAGTCAGCACATTTTTCCCAGATGCATCTACACAAATACAAAGAGCTGTCCTTTCAGCTGGAGAGTTTACATGCACCGCATGTCCACATGTGTTAGGACAATATAATATCTATATCAGTAAATAAGCCAAAATATGCACATATTTTTGCAAGAGGTCATTTTGTAAGGCTTTCATTTCCACATCTTTCTCCTTACACTCACAGGGTAAACCAATTAGCAGACAGGTTGGTCATGGAAAGTGTATGTAATCAGATCTGCTTACATGGAGACCACACCCTTACAAAATATGCAGTTCTCTCTGATGTTGGCACTGGATTGCTCTGGTGCCCTTCATTCAACTCCCACCACCTCCGCCACTCTTTTGCATAGCTTTCGCATTTACTCTCATCTGCAGGTGCTCGATCTTAACGCCTTCAGCTCACCGGACAGAATCTGCCCAGTT
This sequence comes from Kiunga ballochi, assembly GCA_037177335.1. NCBI lineage: Eukaryota > Metazoa > Chordata > Actinopteri > Atheriniformes > Pseudomugilidae > Kiunga > Kiunga ballochi. The sequence goes on along the minus strand of JBAMIG010000010.1, from coordinate 9,049,847 downwards.
AAGGGTTCGGCTGAAGTGGATGAGGTCTAAATGTGGAACTGGTACCACAAATAGGACGTGGATATAACTCAACTTTCGTCATCGAACTGCCAAAGGAACGTCCAAAATAGTGTCTCAGACAGTCACAAATAGCTCTGTTTGCATGGTGAGCTGCCACCTTGTTAAAAATGTCAAGACACCATTTCTGCAGCTGCAGGAATGATTGTTTGTCATGCAAAATGAGCCGTTTATGCAGTTTTTTTTTTAAAAAACACCATATGAAAATGTACATATATTACATCAGGGGCTTGATTTAAATGATTTATATTAAAAATAATAATGCTGATTGTGGCTGATGGATTTATAAATTATGTTTGCATATGCAGTATTCTTTTCATCCAATGCAAAAATGACAATCAACTAGCTAGAATAGTGCAAAAATCAGTCAGTCTATAAATGCATTCTTACCAGGATAGCCCAAAAGAGTCTGTTTGACTGGGTGAGGAATTTATATTCACACAGTACCCAAGACTAAAAACACCTGGACAATTTCATGCAGTAATAATAATTGCTGACTAAGGGTAATATTTCCAGAAAACCTATTGGCTAGCAAGGAGGAGGAAACCTAATGTTTTTCACAAGAATCTATCCGTATGAGCAAAGAGGAGATGGATGGTCTGTTTGCAAACTTAGCTAAATCACTTATGAGGAAGCAGGACCCCGATTTCATGAAGACCAGAGGTTGCTTCTTTGGTCTGCACCAGTTTGAAAAGCATCCACACTTCTAACTAACCGTACCTTCTATGGATACAGACCCGGGTTTGTTTAAAGTGAACGGTTCCAGTGTGAATGCGCTCCATGTCTTGTTGTTTTTAAGTACGTGATAAACAAATGGCTCTTTTGAAACCCGTTAACATTGTTTTCAGGCAACTAAACATGTTTGAGTGGTGTTGGGTCTGCTGAGGAGAGATCATTGATTACTGTTCGGCATACTGAATGCTACATTAGCCATGTTAGATTTGAATGCCTCATAAAAAATGGGAATATGAGCATTTGGGGACAGTTTGAGTGTGATAGATTAAGCCAACCATTAGCTCATGTCTCCCACTGTTCTGATGGTAATGCATCATGAGCTACAGCTGGCCTTATCTTTCTGACACACTGTCTGGAACCATGGTAACCAGAGCCATGTCTGAGGACAGTATAAATACTACTGCAATTTTTTTTTTTATCTTTCCCCTTTTCTGATAGTGATAGAAGTGTTCCTTTATGAAGGTCTGAGCTACATAAACATATGAAATGATAAATGTGGGTTTCTAGTCTTGTTTTTATCATCATCTTTAAAGAAACAGCTTAAATTTCTATGACAACTTTAGCGATAAGAGATTTTTCACATAATTATTCAGCAGATAAGCTGAACTCTGTGGCCATAGCACAAAAACCATGAATTTGATGGGGTCTTGAATGTTCCTGCATTACAACTAAAATATTAAAACCTGAACAGACAACGTGACGATCAACAAGTCCTTATTTTTACTTACTGCGCATAACCTGCCTTTGATTAGGTATTAAACTAAATAATATGCAAGCAACTTTTCCATATTGGATGCAGACATGTTGCAGAAGATGAAACCTTGCAGGCAGGACCGAGACAGGAACTTTGTGATGTGTTCAAATGCTGAAATTTTTATCAGCTTCTGGGGACATGAAGCGATGCATTGGGGGAGCTTTCATTGACAAGTTTATGATGTAAACTTTCATATCGTGTGACAGAATATCATGAGTGGCTTTTTAACAAGGGTCGAATGTGGTGAAAAAGGGTGAGAATACAGAAACACACAAGGGATAAACTTCACTCTGCAACTGCAGGAACTACAGACAACGTGCACAAATTCACCACATCAGCTCCTGACAGTGTGGCTCGGCTCAGTGGAAGCGAACAAAGCATGCGGTCTCAGGAGGCTTTAAACCTGTCAGTGCTTCTGTGTTTGCTTGGTGCTGCTATGGGTGACCAGCACACATCTAAACGTACTATCTGAACTCCTGCTGGTCCCTTTGATGGGACCTGTGCTTGTTTGGCCAGTATAACCATGAGGCCTACCATCCACCAAAACTTTACTTGCAAAATTTCACAAATCATGACAAACTGCTCATGAAATCCTGCTGGGGCTCAATAGGAAGCAACTCTTACACCATAATAGTTGTTTCCAATACTTTTGCCGGTTTCAGATCTGCACCTCTCACTTCCTCTCGGCGCATCGGGGCCCCTGGTTTCTGCTCGCCTTGTAAACCCCAACAGCTTTTGTCAGCTGTTGTCTCTTGTCATCCGTGCTGAGGACTGCTTGGGTTATTAAGTAATAGATAACAACTCTAATCGTGCTGCTCATTTTAACAAGATTTTTCCCTCCACAGTTAACCTTGCCTCTACTGTTGGCTTGTGAGATACAGCCTGGGGCTTATACTTTAGCCACTTATACCAGTTGCTGCATGCCTCCACGTCATTACATTTAAGTAAGCCTGTAACTTAAGCTTTAAGAGGTTTAGGAACCTATTTAATTTCATTATCAACATTGTTATGGCCTGCAGCTGAGCATAAACATCAACAAGTCCTTACAGAGGAAAAGAGGGGGGGGACAAGCCTAAAACCTCGATTAGATTGTGGTTTCTATGCTGTAGATTACCTTATGTTAGGTAGTGACAGAGACTGGCAACAACAGTTCAACCAAGTATTTGCAGCACATAAAGCTGAAATGATTTCTTTTCACTTTGATCTACTTTGTTCATGTGTCACCGTGGAAAGAATTGAAAGGGAACTTCTGTTGTGTTGTAGTAGTCCCTCAGCAGGCAGGTTAAACAAGTCTTTGACTTGGCCCTTCCCTTCAATGTACACTTTTCATTTAGAAACTATTTAGACATCTTGTACTTTACAAACAAACCATCTGCAATAATAACTATACAATATCCATTTTGAGTAGCCCTAAAGTAAGCTCTTTGTCATTGCAACATCGTAATCACTTGCTCCACACATAGGTGTAACACACATGCTAGATGTTCCTTTTAAAAGAAGAAGAAAGCCTCTTATATAGATAAGCTGCTGAATAAAACCGATTAAAAAAACCTTTCGTGGACCCCTCAATCCTTATATGAACCCCGTTTAGAGCAGTATGCTATCTGGGATCAAGCATTATGGCTCCACTAGATCATGAGATTTCTGGATCTTAATGATGAACCTTGTAGGTTTTCACATTAAAAGCATGTCAAGCCTTGAACTGACGCACATATATCTGAGAGATGCCCATACGGGGTCAAACAGTCTGGATGTGCCATTTTTCTAGCTGGTAGTAGTCAAAACAGGCCACTGCAAACCGATTAGGATATTTAATAGTAAATATTTGGATGATATGTTCATAGTGTGATATGCATGAACATTTTTTTACTTCTCTCTTAGTCTTTACTATTTTTTACTATTTTCAGTTAAAGAGACAGACGTCAGGGAGTCAGGAGGAGATGGGATTGTTCATCTTTGTGTGGTGTGTGTGTGAGGGGGGGGTATTATTGCCATTTGTGTGAGTTATTAATGTATTGATTTTATCATGTAAAGCACTTTTTGTTGACTGTCGCAAGAAAAGGGCTCTATAAATAAATAAAGTTTAAGTTTAATTTTGCCTACATTAACAATTATTTTAAAAAGTGACAAATTTAACAGATTTATTTATGTTTAGCATCTTTCTACTCATTCCTCAAGTTTCTTAACTGCTTAATTCATTATTGCAGGGAAGCTGGAGACTATCTTAGTAATTATAATCTGGAAGTTAAGGTTAAAGGTTACACTTTGGACAGGTTGCAGGTCTTCTTCCTACTACTTTTGAAATATTTAGGTTGATTTCACTTTGATTTATGAAAATTAAAAACAACCCAAAATGGTCAGATACTTATTAGCAGCATCACGAGGTTAACCTACTGGGAAATTGAATCAGGAAGCTTTGCACTTTAAGTCTCCATACACAATGATGATGATGATGGAAATAATGATACACTTTTGCAAAGAGCCTTTTAAGTTTATCAAAATGTGCAAATGGAAATTAAATACGCACTGAAGAAAGGGGCAATTCATGACCTGTAATCCCTGCACACATAGTCTGAGCCATGATTCCCATTTTATATTTCCTCCCCAGCTGACTGGGAGTGGTCTTCTTCAACATGACACATCAATCGTGTGAAATTAGAGAAAAGTAGGTCCATTTTTGTCCCTTATCAGGCCAAACTATGATAACAAAGATGCATAACTGGCCTGTCCTTCGTACAAACAATGAGCATATTTGGCAGGTGAAAAAGAGCCACTTTAATCGCTCTACTGTCCCCTCCTTGAAAGCTGGCTGTCCGTGAAGCTCCTCTTACATCGATTATCTGTCTCTCCAGGAGAATTTGAAGGGAGGCCTGGCTATGGGTGAAAACACGGACTCTCTTTGTCCCACCTCTTCTTTCGTCTTGTAGCTGAGCCATAACAGCGTTTAACAGCAGATCTACTCGCGCATGCTGGAGTAAACAGGGACTGTCCGTGTGCACCTGTGCAATAATGTTTTGTTTTCTACACTAAACAGCAACCCCTGCAGAAAATAAATTAAAACAATAACAAAATGTGCATTCCTGAAAGCCGGTAGCAGCATTAAGAGGTGTGGCTTGGAGTGATTAAATGCAGAAATGTTTACAGAGGTTGATCTTAGGTCAGCATCCGCTGCAGACCTGCAGATGTTTGATAGGCCCGCGGTACTGACTGACAGGTGGCACCGGGCAATTAAGGCAACTACGCACAGTTATTAAAATGAAAGGATATTTAAGAGACTTACCTCAGTGCCACACGGACTGAACTTTCATCTTGTCCCGTCGTCATGATTCCTCACAAAACGATTGATTAAAAACAAGAGAAAACAGCGGATTTATTAGTGTTGGCTGCTTGCCCTGGCAGGACAGGGGGGGTGAAGCAAAGAATAGCACGCCCCCCGGGCAGGCGAGCGGAGAGGGCAACAGACCTGCTCACCTCGACTTCGGCGTCGCCATTTCTAATCTAAAAGAAAAGATTAATATCTCAATGGTGTTAAAACCATGGTTTCAGCATGACGTGTGGTGGGTGCGCAGCATCTCTGCGCAGCTGGGCCCGCATGCTTCAGCTCTGGCTCGAGCCCACATGCACACTGACGCTCTGCCCGCTGCTGCTTCCACCGCGGCTAGGTGAGCCATTCACGCGACCGCGCGCTAACACTCACGTACACGCGCCGCCGTGCCCCTCTGCTCCGTTCACACCGGGGAGGGAGCCGCAATGCGTCAGCAAGCCACGCCTTCTCCGGCTGCGGAATGACGTCATAACAAGGCATAACAAAAGCTATATTTATGAAAATGTCTAATGGGATTTCTACTTTTCTTGAAAAAGTAGATTAATATAAAAATACATCAGTCAATAAAAACATTTAGCAACAGTTTTTTGTTGTTCAATAATTTATTTTAAATTAGAGATTTAAACGTGTTTGGTTCAAGTTAGTCTTTCACCTGCTACTGCCACCTTGTGGCTTTGTCACATGAAGGCAGTAGAAGCACAAGTGTAAGATGTGGCAGAATATTTGTTGCCTTTAGTAAAAGGTTGAATTAAGTTTTGTTTAAAGAAAAAAAAGCCTGTATTTGATAACATAAAAAGGCCTTAGCTGGTGGAGTTGGTCTATCATATGATCAGAACCTGATATCTACATCAAACAATGACTTTGCAAAACAGCAGCCAGAAGCTAAAGAGCAACACAAGCCAGGATTAGTTTTCCTGAAGGTGCATTTTCTGAGTTTCGTCTGTGTGTTCAAAGCTCCAGCACTCCACCCTGCTGCTGAGTAATAACACTATAAAAACAGAAATCTCATTACAAGCCTCTCATATTACAAGGACATGAGGGTTTGCTTCACCACACGCGCGCGCGCACACACGCACACACACTCCCATGAATAAAGTCAAATTTGACTGCTTACCTGCAGTGTGAAGATCAGACATCACCTTCTGACAAAAATGTTTCATGGACTTTTGTACGCTGCATTTGTTTTAATAAGAAGCTTAAAATCTAAAACTGTACATCACAGAAGACTGTCCTCTTATACATCATATAAGATAAGACACTTCTATATAGCTTGAACCATAAAGCCACATTCTGAACGTTTACTTATGAAAAAACGATTCCCATTATCTAATATTTTGACTAGTACTGTACATGCGGACACAGACACACATCCAGCTGATGCTTAATGGTCCTTTTTGAGACCTTTTTTTATTATGCCATACAGATACATTCCTTCCCACAATAACAGAAAAACACTCTTCATTGCGATCATTTATTCAGATTTTTGTTCATTTAAAACATCAATCATTCCTGTGTCTCCATAATGTTATACATCATTGAGGACAAAAGAGGATAGTCTTTTTTGGCTATGTTAATTTTTATAGCTCTTTGAAGAACAAAAATAAATAGTAATAAGTCATAAATTAGACATGAAATGCAGATCAATAAACTTAATTTGGTTGAACACGCTGAGTTTGCCATGTATTAAAACTGATCAGTGGGTTTTTGCATTTTTCCTTCTTCTAATTTAACATGAATAAGATGTGTACCTGAGGGTAAAGTACACTGTTTATAGAGTAACAGTATTTTTTTCTGTACATTTTTAACAGAAATTTATTTTAAAAAAACCTTTTGTTTAACATGAATTCAACTAATAATGTTTGACATTTTTAATAGTAACAAACATCGCATTATGCAACAAGATAAAGTGTGTACCCACAAAATGTGTAGGTATGAATGTGTTTCTACATAGATGCTTTGTGCAGCTCCTAATTAGATTGAGGTTAATTTAAGATCATGAAAACAATATTATGTATCAAAAACTTTGACAATTCTGTAAGGTTAGAGCTGCTAGTGGCACCAATAAAGCAAACTGATATATATAAAGTGCAAAAGAAGAAATTTTGTCCAAATTAAATTTATATTAAGCATTTCAGGCGTATTTGGTCACAATTACTTTAGCTGCAAGAACAAGAACATAAAACTGTATGTTAGTATTAAAACACTTTTACAGCATAGCAGCACTCCTCACACCATGACACTGTACTTACAGTTATTTAGGCTATGGCACTGAATCCACAGCTCCATAAGGTGCTGGGCTGACTTCTGAAAGTTGCTAAAGGAAAAAAAAAAAAAAAAAGTATTGGAAAAACTCATTCCTGCAATCTTTCATGACACCAGTCTGTTTTGTTTTACACTAGTCCAAACTGAAAACATTAAAACCCTAGTTACTGGTATTAAAACAAGATTTAAAATCAGCTTTATGGGGTCAAAATCTGCCATCATGCCCATCACATTGTTAAGGATTTTTCATGGAATCAACCAATCAAAATTAAGCAACATTATTGCTGGTTTATCTGGTTGTACCCACAGTTTGCACAAAAGAGGAACTATTACATAAAAGTCTCTTCAAGAATTGTTCTAATTCTTCTGAGCATAAACAGTTTTCTGTTGTTCATTCAGTTAACAAGTGTTTCAATACCCATCCCAGCAACACTGGCACAGGTAAACTGTGATCACCATAACAATAAAAACTATGGAATTATTCCATTTAACAACAAAAACGATGATGGGAATAATGTGCAACTGAAAACTGTCAGATAAAATAAAAGCATTGAATAACGCCATTCAAAATAAAATAAGATTGATTATAGTCATCTGAGAGCAGGGGATGACACCAGTTAGGTGTGAAAGTTACTGGAAAGCTGTGTTTTTGAGTAAAATCCATAAACAGAGATTACATTCCTACATGAACAGCCTTCCCGGTCTGCAAATAAAAAGAAGATGAAGACAAAAGAAGCGTGGAGACAGAAACTCTGCAGTCTAATCTATGTCCGAGGTCTCGTTGTCAGAGTGCAGATAGTTGCTGCCTTTTACCCGGATGTAGTGACGGTGACGACTGTCGCTAGGTGCAGAGTTTCCACAGGAGCACAGCTGCCCAGTAAACAAGCTCTCAATGTCTTCCAGCTTTAAGCCCTGGGTCTCTGGGAGACAGCTGAAGACAAAGATGAGACCCAACACCACCAGGCCCGTGTACATGAAGAACGCACCTAGACACCAGAGACAGATTTCCACATCAGGTTATTAGCATTAAAATCCCCTCTGACAATATCAATGCTCTTCTTAACTAGTATATAACAAATACCATAACTTAGCAATAATTAGCAGCAAACTGTTTAAAATGATTGTTCGGCTGGTGGTAAATGTTTGAAACGGTTTCAAATAGTGGCCTGTGTGCAGTTTGCATGTTCTCCCTGTGTTCTTTGGGTTCATCCCCCAACAGTCCAAAGACATGCATGCAAAAAAAATAATGCTACAGCTTTCCTGCGACCACAACTTGGACTACGGTTTATTTAACAAAAGGTAATAAAAACTAACCTTTAGAAACTCAGATGGTTAGTTAACATGAATCAAATGAATACAACATAGCCGTTTTATTAACTTGTCATAGCTTTGACATTAGCAGGCTGTTGTTTAACAAATCTAAAAGGGTAAAAGAAAATGTCTGAGTGTTTCATTTTTACTGAGGGAGTCCAAAGTCTTCTCAGGTGGTTTAGTCATTTTTCCAGTCAGAGGTGAATATCAGCAACTCACTGGTCCCCAAACACCTCTTGCTTTTTGTGTGCAGTAAAAGTAAAGTCTAAATAAGTGATATTTCATATCTATTCAGACACAAACATTAAGGGTTCTCAAAACTGGACTTTCTTCTCTCTGTTCTGGTGCTGAATTGGTTTGAATAATACATGAAAAAGTGAGTCCTTGTGTCAGTGAGTAGTAACTCGTAAGAAAATAACTGAATTGCCCAAAAGTTGCAGGATGGGCTCATGGCCACAAACTATCTTGCCACAGTTACACGGGGCCACTCAGCTTTATATTCCAGTCTTTGTGAGGGACTCTTGTCCCAGTCAGAGTTTAACTATGTGACTTTGGTAAATAAATAATTTTATCTAACCAACTATTATCCAGCTAAATTAAAAGACAATTCTGTATTCATTGTATTTGCAAATAGTAGCATTTGAGCCCACCACTTTTCTCCATTTGTATCCATTTTATTTAATAAGTCAACCAATGATGACGATGTTTGTAATCATGTTGACATTCATTATATGCAAGTCATTATTTGTATTCTTGTGTCTTTTGAAAATTATAGTTAATAATCAGCACTACCCCCATTAATATTATTATTATTAATATTATTATTATCATCATCATCATCAACAACAACAACAACACTGGGTTGCCTTATTTATAAAATGTAATATAAATGCTCAGTTGAAGTTCAGCTTATCTTACATCTTAAATGCAAAAATTTTGACTCAGGCTAGAAAAAAAAAAAGTCTCACTGAGTTTTTACAGGCAACATGCCCTTAAATACAGAGACAGACATAAATATATATTAGATACAAACAAAAATAAAATAATAATAAAAAAAAACCCAGAGTGCTGGGAACACTGCTGCAAAGGTATTAGTGGTAAAAAGTTTATTTAAAATGAAAACTAACACTTGTGTAAAAGAGGTCACCCTTCTGGCATAATGATGGGTATCATGTATGATGTGGCAGTATGTTTACCATAACCGGACCTCCTGATGGAGTCTTACCATAGTAGGTCAGAAATTCAGCAACATGAAGAAACGTTAGTGACACGAGGACGTTGAATATCCAGTTGACACCGGCTGAGCAGGCATTGCCAGTGCTGCGTGCCCAGAGCGGGTAGATCTCAGAGTTCACTGTCCAAGGCATGGGACCCATACCTGAAATATTCATCACACAAAAATGCAGCATCACATTAGCTTTTGGTTATCTGATCATGACAGCATGTTCTCTTTCAGTTTATTCATTTAAGCAGATGCAGAAAGCTTTGCCCTGATTCCTACATCCACTAATAAGAAATGAAAGATGTTTGTTATCGTTTTCTGACTCATCCCCTTGTGACATGATGCTCGTTGGGTGTGAGCGGTACAAATAGATAAATAAGAAATCCAATTTAGACCTGGGGCAAAAAATGCAAGGTAGAGGAGGAGTCCCATCAGGACAATCCATGAGTAGGACGTAGGACAGTAGTTGTAAGCCCAAATCGGGCTGTTAGGTGACTCGGTCCAGTTGGAACACCTGGATGGAAAAATGAAACAATGCAAAATGAGAATTACTCTGATTCACCTTTATAATCCAGTAAATTAGTCTGTTTTGATATACTGCAGATTGCAGATGCACCAAACACATGATGATGACAAACAAGGAGAAAATCTGTTCAGGTATAACATTTAAAAAGGGAAATAATTTCCTGACCTTCCCCAGGCTGAGATGTCGGTGGACACCTGATTGACAGGAACACAGGAAGAATCGTACACTCCTGTGCCGTTTTCACGGTAACAAAATCCACAATCTGGATCCAGCATGCAGAATTCACAGGACCTGGAGGACAGATCAGAAAAGAGCTCACATGGGGCCAAAATGATTTCTGATCTTAATGACTTCAACCCTTTACTGAAAGGAGACGTAATGAAACCTATAATGTAACCAATGATATTTAAAAACAAACTAAATGTGGCATCACTGCTAATTCTACCTCTAAATAATGAGACTGCATAATGCACAACCGACCAAAAAGATGCTGAATCAGGATTATTATTACACATGGTCTACGTACGGGCAGTTTCCGTCACAAAACTAACAGAAAGTTGAATGTTTTATTCTTACCTATACAGTGTGCAGCTTGAGTTATGAGGGTCAACTGGGTGGAGGGTAACGGGTGGAGAGTTTTGGGCAGAAAGCAGAAACCCAACTGCCAACAAAGTGAGACTCAGAGCAGTGCCTATGTCAGAGTAAGAAAACAGACACTAAATGAAGAATATAGCAAATATGTAGCCAAATGTTGGAAAAACTTGAGCTACTCTTCTTTGAAAAAATGTCAAGTCAATTTTACACATGCATTGGAGTTTGGAAATACTAGAGATTTTCCCAAGAGGCAAACATCTGCAACATTTGCTCTGCTTTGTTTCCCTGCACTAACACACCTGATGCAAATCAAATGGAGCCAATAGGTTATTATCAATCGATTTGTTTATTTCGAACAGGTGTGCTGGAGAACGGAGATGACAAAACCTGTCAGATACCAGCCCTGAAGGACTAGAGTTTGACACCCCTGAGAAAAAAAATCATGTTTGGTCTAATGGAGGACGTGCAGTCACGCGTTTCCGGTTGTTGACGATGCAACTGTGAGGGGAATCCATCCAGTGATAACCATTGAGTAGCTAGCATGTACACACAGGATAAAACATGGATTAAGCCTAAACACACTCACACAGCAAGTATGTGTGGATGGTACCAACAGAAATCT
>JBAMIG010000010.1:9005104-9022132 GCA_037177335.1 Kiunga ballochi | reverse complement strand
GAGTGCATCATGCTAATGTTCTGTTACTAAGCTAACATTAGCTAGCTAACTTTGACTAGCTAACTTTACTTCCAAGTTAATAGCCTAAAGTCAAAGTTAAGTCACAAGTCATTTCAGTCTAAGTCAAGTTGCAAGTCATTCATAAATTTATCAAGTCGAGTCTAAAGTAATTAAAATTATGACCCAAGTTCAGCTTGAGTCCAAGTCATCTGACTCGAGTCCACACCTCTGGTGTTTAATATTTAGATAATTTTGTTCAAACAGTGTCATTAAGCAGTTGAGTCATAACTTAAGGCTTTGTTCAAAGATGCCTGTAGTCTGACTCATATTAGCTGAGCACTGATCATGCAGTGTTTCCTTTCGGGTCTTTTTTTATACTCTATTTGAAAAACTGTCCACAGTTTTTAACTGATTAACTGATTTGATCCCATCTTTATGCTTTTACAGCAAGCCAGCATCTATATACTTCTGTTCAGAGTCAGGTCACAAGCAGTGCCTTTGCTTATAGACACGTTCTCCACTTTTCACCTTGGAGTTTCTAGAAATCCTTTACACAGTGCTGTCTGATCTTTGCCTAAAGCTTCGGATCCGATAAGATGTTTTCAGCACTGTAGTTTACGCCATGCTGTCGTCTTCTGTCAGCTTCAACCATCGTGCAGAACAAAGCAGTGGCCGAACAAGGTTTGGAGGAAGGAGAGGAGGAAGAAAACCGAGGCAAGGAGGAGGTGGAGGACATGGGTCTAGGTTGGATGGGGGACTGCTGCACAGCGTTGGAGCTCCATGCTGCTGAGCCAGCTGTTCAGGTCAGTTTCGGGTCAGATGTTCGCTCTGCAGCCTGAACAGTAATTTTACACATTTAGCACATTTAGTCCTATTTCAGTAAACAAAAGTCTTCAACTTGTGGGAATTGCCTCAGGAAGCTGCATGCTGGGCCATTCATAATCTGCTGCTGCATGGAGTTCAAGTGGACCATTCGGATGGGGAGCAGGATGAGAGGTGCACAATGAGGCCAGAAAGCTGTCCACTTATGTGTTTGACACGTTTTAACTCATGATATGTTTGTCTTTCAGGCCTCCAGTTCACAGACAGTTAATGGCAGCCATGTTGCTTCACTCATCGTCTCCCAAAGTGTTCATAGCAGCGACGAGTGCCATCGCTACACTCATCATGAAAAACTGTAAGTCTTCACCAGATTTTATGCATACCTGCATGATTTCAACCTGTTTTTTTTCTTTTTGCCACTTCATAAATGTATTAAAATTTCAATAACAACAATAAACAGAAATAATAATGAAAATATTAATATCCATGTCACGCGTTTCTCATAAGTTTCATTTATTTAAAAAGCAGATTCATTCAATATTAACCCTATAATCTTAAAAATCAACATTTTAGCTGAAAACTTTTATCAACAACCTTGAAAAAACTTAGTTGTAACAGTGTTTTTACTATCGGTGTTGACAGAAAAATATGTTTGCTTGCAGGTCAAATGAGCTCATTGTTGTTGTCCAGTGGCCTTCATGTTAACTTGGTGGAGATGATGAAGAGACATTCGACCTCAGCAGAAGTTTCCATCAGTGCCTGCAAGCTGTTAAAGCTTCTCTTTCAGGGAAGGTGAGGCTATTAGTTTGTTTATTTTTTTGTATGTTTGCTTTTAGTCTTTTAAGGAAATCATATAACCAAACTGACTAATGTAATCGAAATGCAGATAACAATGCATAAGCAAATTATTAAGTCATAATAAGCAAGGAAAATGAATGTGTGAATTTTAAAAAAGCAGGCTTAATTATAAGTTTATAGTACAAGCCATAATGCAAATAAATCAGGTGCTAACCTACAGCATCCCACCTGCAACAATCAAAATGTACAATCGTATTAAAAACAATCAAAATATCTTTTATATAAAATGTGTATACCAGACATATATTGGCATTCTCTTGGTGAATCTAAAGGATTAAGGAAAAAGTGGTTGATTGTTGCTAAAACAACGGTGAAGCAAAGAATAGCATAAAAATGTGACAATCCAAATATTATAGTTAAAAGGCAAAGCAGTCGCTGATGATCTTGAAATTGCAGTGAGATGAAGAAACTCAATGAGAAGAGTGTGACTTAGTGGGGATTTTTCAAACCCACCATATAAATGATTTTCTATGTTCCAGCTAGATCTGAGTGACATAGAAGGGTTTAAGTCATTATATATAAAACGAATGGCTTCTTGGATGAAGGAAACTAAGAACAGTGACACTATTCTGTAAAAAGAAGAAAAAAGAGGAAGAAAAAATGCATTTTGTCTGAATTCCTAGAGATATTTCTAACTGTACTGATGAAATTTAGGAGTTTGAAGTTTTGTTCAGCTGAGACTATTCTCTGTGCTCTCAGGAGTGCCAGTCTGGATGAATTGAGCATGGCTATGAATCAGATTCTCAGCTCCATGAAGGTCCACAACTTCCAGCCTGAGGTCCAGCTGGAGGCATTGCAGGCCAGCTTGGTCTTCCTGTGCCCAGGTACATTCAAGTCTTTCCACCAAATCAAACATCTTTCTGTGGTTTTCAGGCATGACCCAAGCGAACTGCTGCTGAGAAGCAAATGTGTTTGTGCTCACACTACATATTAGGACCTCTGTTTTTTCAGCTCTCTGGCAGAAACATGCTGCATGAGTCGCGTCTGCTTTTCATTCCTCGTGCTAAATATTACACAGGACAAAAGAGGAGCGGGAACATCTATCAGCTGCTGCATTCTGTATTTCTGTATTATCAAGATAACTGGAAATGGGTGTTGCATTTTTTATTGTGCATACATTTAGAAACATACATTGAAACATTTATAGAGCTCTTTTCACGCATAAACAACACAAAGTGCTTTACATAATAAAAACAGTTTTAATTACAATAAAACTGTCACACACCAAGTTATTAAATTAAGAACACACACCTCTCAATATCCTTCCCATAAATATGCCCCCAGCGCACACACGCACACACGCACACACACACACACACACACACACACACATAGACATCTTTATCCAAAGTTACTGTCTCCTAACCAAAATGTAGATATGAACTGATAGATGTAAACATCTGGATTGACAATACTGTGAGGAAACGAAATGGGGATCCATTCACACCAGCAGCCAAATAGGGCATCATCACAGCGGTACCCTGTGAGGTACCCCCAACCGCCAATGGCAACAGTCCATGCTGACCAGGCAGGGAATGCCCCCGGTGTTGAGGATCCCCGTGAGGAAGAGGCTAGAGTTAAGAAGTATTACAATCCTAAAATAACTTAAAATTATTTTAAAAACATTAAGAACAGAAGGTAAAAGGACAAGTATAAAAATGGCATTGAGTACATTCTTATGAAAAATAATGCAATAAAAAGTAATAAAAATGGATCCTAAAACAATACAATAATTAAAGACAAAAATAAATTAACAAAACATAAATCAGTTAAAACCTGAGCTAAAAAGGTAAGTTTTGAGCCTCTGAGTCAATCATCATCATCATCATCTTTATCATCATCATCATCAAGAATGATGCCAGCAAACAGGAAACCTGAAGGTTCGATTTTGTTCCTATATCTCAAAAACATCACTTTCAGATATTGTTCACCCGATGTAGATAGTCCTTTTTTTTTTAAATGATCATTTTGATAATAACCAGCAACAAAAATCCTTTTTTATTTTTTGTCAAACTATACAATTTTTGTTCATTTTCTTAAAAGCAGTTAAATAAATTGGAAGAAACTATTTTTTCTGACAAAAAACCAAAATGTACTTATTTTAAATAAAGAAATAAATATAATATACTATTTGTTTAATTGTCTATTAGGTATCGACACAACACTGGTCTATTCTTTCAGTAAGGTTCTATTTAATGCTCAAAGAGTCACCTGTTTTCATTAGATGACTTAAAAAAACTAAATTAGAAAAATATTAATGTCACTAAAAATGCACAACTGTCCTTGAAATAAGAGAGAAAGCAGCCAAAGAAAAACAGAAAGATTTTAAGATATTCTGGCAAACCTGCTCATGACCGGTGTGACTGCTTTGAAGCTTGATACAAAGCGATAATGATGAGTATTGCCATAGCAAAAACATGCTTTTTTTCCTAGTTAAAGCTGTAATGTGGCCTCTGAAGTGGTTAAAGGCTCTTAATCCTAATTGCTGTTCTAGTTAAGTGACCATTAAACATCTGCTTTAAAGTTTAATGCGTTCTTTAAAAATCCTCTATGTACTTAGATTGGATAGTTTTTAGGAATGCTTTAGTGTAGTACTATAAGCAGTATTTGGAGAAATGCCTTTACTTTTAATTTAATACTAGCAAAACCAAGCTTTTATTTATGTCAGTGTAAGTGGCAGCATAAAGGAGACCTTTTCTACGACCAGCAGAGGAACGCAAAGCTGCTTCCGTCTTAGAAATGAACGTTACAGTGCTCTCAGCAGCAGCACATATGCAACAGCCCTAATCCGATTAGTGATCGACAACAAAGTGCTCTTGTCTGTATGCTTGTTTTCTTGCCTTTTTGTCCCAACTTGTTTCCTTGGCTGTGTGGGAATTCCCAGACAGGAGTTTAAGGGAGCACG
The DNA here is from genome assembly GCA_037177335.1 of Kiunga ballochi. NCBI lineage: Eukaryota > Metazoa > Chordata > Actinopteri > Atheriniformes > Pseudomugilidae > Kiunga > Kiunga ballochi. The sequence continues at coordinate 9,017,547 of JBAMIG010000010.1, read as the reverse complement.
GCATCTCTGTGGCAGATCCCGACATGGCCGATGTGTCGCTGAAAGTGCTGAAGAATCAGTGTGTGGTGGAGGGTGCTCACACGCTCTACCTAGAGGTTCTCAACAGGGTATGGAAACGATGTTTTGCATTCTCTCTGTCTTCAACATTTCTGGCATTTTTAAAGCCTCAGTCTAAGTCCGGGCTGATATGACCCAAACAATAATACATTTAATTGGAAATGATGGTTTGAACAAAAGATGGCATTTAGTTCACCCCGTCTCGAGTTGAACAACATCCATTCATTGTTGATACTGTACTAGATGTTGCTCTTTGAGCAGAGCATAGAAAGAGTGTAATTATATTTCTAAAAGGAATTTGCTGCTTTACAAACTGGCATGAATTATTGGCAAACTGTTTTCCCCTGAGGTGGTGTCTAACACTCTGCCATAAACACCTAGTAAAATGTTGGAGCTATAAAAAAAATACAGTAAAAATTCAGTCATCACTTGTTAAATTTTTAATCCAAAACATGTTCAACAATTAAACATGTTAAAAAAAAACTTTATATTTCAACTTTCTATTTTTTTTTTTTAATAAAATGTGTGTGTCTGTGTGTGTGTGCGCGCGCGGCGTTTCAGTTCATCAGCAGCTCAGCCATACAGAGTTGTGGTTTGAAGGTGCTTTCCTCACTGGCTGACTGCTCTGGTGCAGTTGACCTTCTCTGCCAGCAGGGGGCAATAGACACAGTGCTCCATACACTACAGATGTTCCCACAGGAACGAGGTAAATCCCATAATTCACTACCAAAATGAGATTTTTGTCAGTGGTGGAAAGTAAAACATCAATAATCTTGTCATCATAACTTGAATCTGTAAAGTTTAGACAACAATATTAAACCAACAAAGCTCTGTTTAGTCATTAGACATTGTACTTCTCCATTCCTTAGACCTGAGACAGTCTATCGTCTCAGGTCTGAAAGTGCATTAGTTGTTAGTGAATATGGTTCTATTCAGTGACCTGTGAATAACTTATAGAGTTGCTAAGCTAATTTGTATTCTACTTATAAAATCTGTTCACCTCCATCTGAAAACAAGAAAAAATTCTGAAGCCATTAATTGACTAAAACTGCATTTAAACTTGAACAGGCTTTTGTATGATTGTTTCCTTTTCAACATCCTTAAATGTAAAGCTCTAAAACATCCTTCTTCTCACCAGAGATACACTACTGGGGTCTAACCCTGCTCAACTACCTCGTATCCAAAAAGAAGCTGTCAAGGATGATTGTACCGGTCCTGGCCTCTGTTGTGGTCGCCTCTCTTATTCAGTACAGAGAAGACTCTGAGATGCTGCTGAAGGTGAGCTCAGTTTTACATGGACAGAAAAGCAGATTATGCTGCAACAACTATGTAAAGTTATTTAATAGTAAAGAAAAAGTGACCAGGCACTACTTGACATCAAGCCGCTACGTCTAAACATAAAGTATCATATAATATTTATCAAAAAAATGCAACAAACAATCATCAAAAGTACCAGAGAGAGAGAGAGCTATACAAGCTTGTAGCAACCAGCTGAAAGCAGATGGAGACAGGCTCAGTGTGCAAACGTGTGAACTTACGGGTAGCCATGCTACCAGAAAGAACCATGTGATCACGTGCCCAGACCTAAAACATAGGAAGGCATCTAGGGGTCTGAGACCCAGGGGGGCCAGGCAGTACAAAGCCCAGGAGAGCCAAACCAGAGAGAACTGCGCAAAGGGTCTAAGCAACACATGGCCCGAATAAGCAGGCCCAGAAGCTCCATACTAAGCAGGAACCAAACCTCACCACTGTTACGGGAGAGTTTAGTCTGTACATATGATGCAATACGGCAGGGATGTCAAACTCATTTGCACAGGGGGCCGAATAGGACACAGCACACTAAAACTAAATGTTTTTTAACATAAATGTGGATCAAAACAGGAATATTATGCTTGAATAAATATAATAAAACTTTAACTTAACGGTAACTTTATCTGATAATAACTTTTATCACTTTTATTTAATTTATGTTTTTAATGTGATTTTGCTGTTTTTATTTCTTTTCTATATCTGTAATGCTTTTACTGTTTCCATGTAAAGCACTTTGAACTGTCCTGTACATGAAAGGTGCTATACAAATAAACTTGCCTTGCCTAAATAACTTAAAACATTTTGCTCAGTCTTGTCAGTACTTTCATTCACAGCGTGAAAATACGCAATTTATACTGATTTATACTTAAATCAGGGGCCACCTCACAAACTCTACCAGCAAGGGAGTATGTACATGGGTATCCATGGCATGGATAACGTCCATGTATGACGTTACAATTAATACTAAGGCATAATATATAGGGATTTGGGGGAGACACGCTATAATCAAGGCAACATTGTTGCTTGTGAGGTGAGTTCTTACCTAAGCAGGAGTTTGCCAGATCTCAGTCTGTATGGATTTACAACAGGCTGGTTTTGCAGGCCGAGTGTGTTTGCAACTGAGGCTCTGCATCAGTTCAGGTCTCTCACGGAAAAATAGAAAGCGCAGTCGGGATGAAAATGAGAAGACGGTAAATGTGTACCATTGAGCCGCTGAAGCTTGTGTTTCACTTGTGTGTTACAGTGTTTTCAGGTAGCATTGAGAATGCTGGATGCCTGCTCGGGAGCAGCTGCTGAACTGCAGAGAGAAAACTTTGACAGACACATCTTTCAACACCTCAGAGAGGAAACCGACCAGACCTTGAGCCCAGTGAGTTCAACCATCAGTGTCTGATTCATATTGGAGAAAGTTAAATGAATTTGTCTTTTACTCTGTAGTTATGATAAAATCCTAATATGTCTACTAAGATAAACATACAGTAACTCCTTTAGAAATCTTTTTCTGGTGTCTAAAGAACGAGAGCTGTAGCTCCCATCTCTCTATCAGGTAATTATGTTACAACACAGGCAGCCCTGTCAACTGGCAGGCATGCAGATACGACAAACATGTCCAAAGATAGTTTAGATTCATCATGTAGGGTCGTGTTCTTCTTTTATTTTAAAGCTCTTGGATATATTTTGCTTGACACAGTCTCTGTCACCTTTTTCTTTTTGCCTCTTGTCAGCTGCGGAAGTCTGTGTGTCTGGCTTTGTCCAAAATGTGGTGCGACTCTGAGCTACACTACAGCATGCTGGAAAGAGCCTGCATGGATGGAGACGCAATGATGGCCGAATGTCTGATTGAAATGGGCGCTGACATCAACAGGAAGACCAAAAACGAGTCTCTTATTTACCAGGTTAGACATTCGGTGCATTAAATTTGGTCAAAGCAGGAAGATTTGGACCTTTTTTGGCCATTTTAGTTGTTATAGTTTTCATGATGTTAATGTTGGTCTGAGATTTTTCTTCTAAAATTTTTACCATGGTCTGGGTAAATACTCTATTCTGATTGGCTGCGTTATAAAGTGAAAATGGTTACGTGTAAAAGAAGCGCCGGTAAAATAGCCTAATTGTTTCAAACTATTGTGCTGGCTCACATGCTAGTTATTAAGTGTAGAAACAGAAATCCAGAACATATGAACGCTGTTAAAATTTTTCTTTGTGCACATGCTTCAGGAGTTACGGTAACTCCGGTTACAAATGTGTTCAAATGTGTGACGCTTCTAAATCTTGCCTGTGATTGGACGATTGTAGTGCAGGGTCTTACAGTCTGTAATGACAGCTACATGGGTGTAAAGGTCTGTTTCTCTGCTTTTTGATGGCTTTTTACATTTAAGATGCATTATACGGTTAGGGGTTCTGATCAGAAGAAGTGCTCACGTAACAATCCAACAAGTCGGTTTTAAAAACTACGGCCAACCGAGCTGCAGATTCTGTGTCCAGAGCAAAAATCCAAAATTTTGCTTCACCCTCTGGACACACAAAGGTGCACAACATAACTTTAAGCAGTCATCCCACTTTCCTCTGCTGATAAAGCTTAACGTAACAACAGCGGCCGACCGAGCGGCAGGTTCTGTGGGCAGAACAAGTTACCATGGCAACACATCGCAGCGTCAGGACAAATATTAAATAGTCCAATTAGCCGCTTGATCTCCACACTGCTTCCAGCATCTCAAAGTTGTGACTTTTAGAAACAGACTTTTTTTTTTTAGATGCTTCCAAATGACACCTACAAAGGCAAAACCAGTGAAGAATCTCCCTTCTATGGTTTACAAAGGGAATTTTTGCATCATATATTTAAATGAGACGTCAAAAAGAAGCTTAAAGATGATTGGTTACAAAAAAAACATGAATGCTGTAAATATCTTACACCTCCAGCTCCAGTAAATAGTACTCACATGGAAAGAATATTTAATCGTTTTATTATATAAAAAATAAATAAATAAATGAAAAAAAAAGTAAAAACCTGATTTTAGGCCCTATTGGAGACTCTGCGTTGGTTCATGTGCGTGTTGTTTCCATATGATTTGGAACTACCCAACATGTTCCTGTATTTAATTAAAATGACAAAAATAAATCAGATCAATAACTGGAAAGCACGGTTGAAATCCATCGCCCCTTGTCAAACGCCCATATTCTGGACCTTGATATTCATTTTGTTGTAGTTTATTTGGAGAATAATAATAATACAAAAGCTTCAATAAGTTGAAACAACCATTTGAAAGGCTCCTGCAAAGGCTTCACAATAAAGGCGACCCCGGCACCTGATCAGTAAAACATTTGTCATGACTACAAAAAATTAGAATGAAAACAAGCATAAAGTAAAAGAAAATCCTGGGACCTGCCTGCACTAAATAAATACCTACCCCTAATATTTAATCTGTCATTTTTACCTGTCAAACCTGAGATGAGATTAAAAAACAAATCCCGTTCCATCAAAAACTGAGTGTCAGATAGTCCAATGCTTCTGATCCAGTGGACTTTTAGACACGCTTAGTTAGTCTGAAAACTCTGCCTGCACTAATCTCTCCTTTTGTGATCTTATGTCTCTGTTATTCATTCATATTGGTAATTTCTTCTGTCTGTTTTGTTTAAAGGAAAAGACAGAAAACGTACTGCTACAGTTCCACAAATGAAAGTAATAATTTCAGATAAAATCACTAAAAACATCTGGGACGTTCCCAAACTTAAATAAAGATAATATTACATCTCTTAAAGTATTACTCAACGTGTTTATCAAAAGACTTGGGTTGTTTTTTAGTGATGAAGCAGAAATACAGAATACCAAACAAATGCTTCTTTTTTTCTCAGACTGATCATCTAACCATCTAATTTACTTTGATGATGATGATGATGATGATGAATTACGATACTTAAGCTTCCAAACAAACATTAAACCTGCTGATGAAAAATTCAGGTGTGTGACAAAGGTGGACCTCTGGAGCTGGTGGAGCTCTTGCTCAGCCGAGGTGCCCACGACCAGCATGTCCGCAGGGCTCTGTCTGTGAGTGTGAAGAGAGGCGACGGGCCCACCGTCATCCAGCTGCTGGGCCGTCTCGGTTTAGACCTGAATAACAGCGCCCTCTGCCTGGGCGGCCTCAGGTTGGGTCGACTGGACGCCGCATGGCTGAGTTCTCTGCTAACAGAAAAGGGCAAAAGTTCTAGTCTACGTTTTAACAACAGTAAGCTGGAGACTCTCACCACACATTACACCAGCTTCTATTATTTTATATGAAATAAGTTCTTATCTGATGTCCGTTTCTCTCTTCTAGGTAAAGGTTTGAGTTTGGCGAGGCAAGTTCAATCTTTCCAGAGGTCCAAGAGCGTTGGCTGTTTTTCTAGACCCATGTCTGATCAGTGTCTGACCTCTGGCTACATTTCTGACGAGAGCGATGACTCCAGCTTTAGCGTTGTTTCCATGGAAGACAGCTTGTTTATCAATGAAGACATGGAGAGTGACGGTAAAGAGTTGGCAAAAAATGTGTTAATATATGTCTGAGATTTGGAGATCTCACTATTAGGGGTTAAAAATAGCAGAAAAGCAACAGTCTCACATAAAAACAAAGAAATGAAGCCCCAACAAAGACAGCCAGTGTCTTTGGGTTTGAAGTGTAACTCACTTTATTAGATTAATACGCCTGATGAAGCAATGCACTTCAGTCACAGCCTCCTCGCTGTGTTGTTGTGCTCGTTTTCTGAAAGCTGAACATTATGTTCTTTAAAGTTTTCATACAGTTTGAGCTGTATTTACTGGTACTGGAAAATCCCAGTTTGCAGTACTGCAGTATGTAGAGCAGCCAAAGCAACCAGAATGTCTTTATAAATATATAAAATGTTATGAAAAATAGAAAGAAAAAGATTGCAATAGAATCAAACACAATAAATATTGAAGAAAAGTGTTTAAAAAACTAGAATACTTAGAAAACATTTTTTATAAATCCATAGTGTCTTTTATAATAGTGGGATTTGTGTTTGACTGGTTGTGTGTAGATGCTAGTTCAGTAGCATGTTTAGTAACTTTCTCGTACTGGGATGAAATGTTACTGGTTAACACTGACTCTGTAAGCCATTTAGAAATGGCTTTTAAAACATTTCTGCTTTCATTAAATCTTCAGTTTTGCAGCAGTAGGAGGTGCCGTTGAGCCTTTGTTGCTATGGTGGAACAGGACAGCGCTTTGTCCACACCAGTTCAGAACAATGTTGTGTATTTTTCTAATAAACGCAATTATTATGTAAATATAAACGTGAGAATTAGATGGATTTATCAGATAGAAGAAATAAAAAGAGCCAGATGTGCTTTGTCGCTGGGTTTAAAGCACAAAAAGCAGAAGATGGACACGATTTAAGCTAATAACCAGTGTTGTGCTGACACATAATGGACAACTTTTAAATGGATATTATAGCTTGTTACAAAGACAAACACTCTAATTTGTTCCTTTGTGTTTCGCTAGATCTATAAACACAAATATAAAATATATTAAAAAATATATTTTATAGAATAAATCAATAGTTTTGCACCAACAAGGTGATTCACCAATAGATATTAGCTAAAAGCATGGCATTGCTTAGCACGGTGTGCAGTGTATTCTTTAATACATTGAGACAATTGGCCAAATGAAGTGTTAAGTTTAGATATCATTCTGTACGTGTTTGTCTCCTGTCTCACCTGTTAGGGAGTGATTCAGTGTCAGGTCCTCTGTTGCTGAAGTCCTATAATAATTCAGCTGAAGAGCTGAGGGGGGAATCTTTTAAGAGGAAGCAGGGACGTCGCAGACATGCCAGTGCAGAGGTAAATAATCCTGATCGATCTTCCACTGAATTATGAATGTCACTAAGATTTCCACTATTTTTTCATCTAGGTAGAAACCTGCAGGTACATTATTTGTATTGGACTGTTTCAAAGCAGAGTATAAAGCTTAAACTTTCCCTGTTTTCTGTCATTTTTTCCTCTTTTCAGAGTGGACACACTGAAAATGAAAATGCTGAACCTGTACAGAGAAGATTTGGAAGGACTGGTTCGGGCCAAAAAAGTAAGTTTTGCTTCAATATTTAATGATGTTTCTGGTGGGAACCAGTCTTGACATATCTTTATGTGTATGGAAACAGTTGTTTGGGTTTCACTTTCCAATTAAAACAAAACTTTTTGTGAGATATTTTGTATTTTCTATCATAATTACATTAGTTTAATGTGAAAGGAAGTGTAGATTATTCACAAAAATGTATCCTTCTTTATGTTGCTAATGGCAGAAAAGCACTGGTTCTCTCCATTGGTTCTGTCCCATCGTCTTTCATATTTGGTGATGTTAAACTACAAATGTAGCCACAGCTCCCTTAGGCCAAAGCCAATGGCCTCTTCGCCCCCATGGAAACATTCCTACACCTTCAAACACCAGTCATATTGACACCTTGAGGGAGCTGCTGGCTGCTGCATCTGCATGCTATGTTGTTGCCATGGTGATTATTAAGTAAAGCTTGTGTGTGTGCTTCAGTGCTGGGATCTGGTGAGAACTCCGCCGCAACACCCAAAGAAAGAGAGAGAATCCGCCTCCTGGACATGTCAGGGAACGAGTTGGACTCTGTGTCTTGTCTCACGGATGACATCTTTGTCCAGCAGCAGCTGTGGCATCTCCTCCGCCTGGACCTAAGCAACAACAGTCTGCTGGAGTTTCCTTCTGCAGTCTGCCAAGTACTAGTCTGAACAGTCACCACAACATCTAATGTTTAAAAAAAAAAAAAGGATGCGTGCTAAAAACTGTCTCTGGTTTGTTTTTGATTTGGTGCAGAGTCTGAATAGTCTGACTCGACTGGACCTGCAGGGGAACAATCTTCAGTCGCTGCCAAAGGAGCTGCTGTCTCTGCCTTCACTTAGCATGCTGAATGTTTCTCGTAACTGCGTCGGTCCAAAACTGAACTTTGACACCTCTGTGACCTGCCCAACTCTGAGGCAGCTCAACCTGTCATTCAATCAAATCGTCACATTCCCTCCTGAACTGGGTCGCATCACGGTGCAGCTGGAGGAGCTGTCTCTAGAAGGGTAGGTTTGAGGAAGAAGATGTAGCTTTACACCAATAAGAAGTTAGCTTGAGACTTTGCTGATTTCCTTTGCTTATTAAGTTATTTTCCAGAAAATGTAAACCTATTCTTGCTTTTCATGTCTTTACAAATGAGTAAAACCATTTATATTCTTTTGTATCATGTGTTTGCAGCTGTGTGAACAAGATTGCCTCCTGTTTTTACCTTCAGGAACAGTATCAGCAAGCTGTGCACACCTCTGTGTTTGCCGGAGATCAAGCTGCTGGATGTGAGCAAGAACAACGTGGAGAAAATGTCTCCTGACTTCCTGACCGGCTGTCCTAAACTGGAAACTTTTAATGCCTCAGCAAACAAAATCTGTGAGTACAACCAAAAACTCTTCAGTAAGAAGTGTTTTGCTGTCGCACTCCCGTGCACATTCAGACACGCTGTTGTCTGGAAAAGAAATGTGGCTTAATAAAAATAAAGTTAGTTAAGATACAGACCTCAGTACTGTGTGAAAGTCATGAACTAATATTTGCTCTATGTGTTGCTGCGAGTTATCCAAAGAAATAATTGGTATGAACACGTTCACGCTTCAAGTGACATTTTCTGCTTTTAATAGAAATCTTCCTAATTCTAACTGTTTTATGAGTTTCTTTTTTGTGAGACAGATGTTAGCTTGTTACCTGCCTTCTGAAAATGGCTACGAGATGCAGCTGAAACATGCAAAGCAGGTAACAAGCTAGCGTCCGTCTCACACAAAAGAAACTCCTAAAACAAAAAAAGCTTTCTGTTATTTCTTTAATTAATCTTCAGGAATAGTTTCTCAGGCTTCTCCAAGAACTTTCCAAAACTCGTCATTGGATGTTTTCTGCCTTGTGTTCTGTTCCACACTGATTTATTAATGTTCTTGCTGATTTTCGCTTTACTTCTTGTGCTTCACGGAGCCTGTTTCACTGCTTCTAGATCTCGTTCATGTTGTTTATTATTGCTGTAAAATCAGCTTCTGATTCCTGGAGATTCAGTGTGTGGGAATATTTTCCCGTGTCAGGGGGATCCAGGTAAACTCAAACGAGATAACGGTTTGTTCTGGTTTCCTTCAGGTTCTCTGTCGCAGCTGCCGGCCAAGATCACAACTCTGAAACTTTCCAACAACAGCTTCTCTGACATTCCTCAGGCGATTCTGCATCTCCCAAAGTAAATCTAAAAAAAATCTTCATACTTCTAAACATGAAAAGGAGTTTTTATGCAGCCTTTCTTTCCAATCAGCTTACGGTCAGTAGACATGAGGACCAACAACATCGTGGTCCTGCCTGGTCCAGGATTCTGGGCTTCCTGCAACATCAGGGAGCTAATATTCAGTCAGAACTGCATCAAAGTTCTGGATCTGAGTGGACCAATATGCAGATGGACCAGACTGGAGAAACTCCACCTGAGTGACAACAATCTGGTTGAGGTGAAGGACTGTGGAGACAAAAATGAAGCCCTTTAAAGAATGATGCTCCATGGTTGTGTTGATTTGCAGATCCCGCCACAGATCGGCTTGTTGGAAGCCCTGACCTCGCTTGATGTGAGTCGGAACACGAGCCTGCGGTCTTTCCCGGATGAAATGGGAAAACTGGGCAGACTGTGGGACCTGCCGCTGGACGGCCTTCGGTTGCAGCTGGACTTCAAACTCATCGGCAGCAAAACAAAAGACATAGTCAGGTCAGAGGATGTTCGCAAAATCCACAGGAAAAACAAACACCTTGTTTATTTAGCAGCCCGTTAAAAAGTAACACCAGCATCTACTTTGATTGATCAGATTCCTGCAGCAGCGTCTGAAGAAGGCGGTGCCGTATCACCGCATGAAGCTCATCGTGGTGGGGAACTCCGGCAGTGGGAAGACCACCCTGATCCAACAGCTGATGAAGCTGAAGCGCTCCCAGATGGGCTCAAAGCCGAGTGCCGTTGGTATCGATGTCCTGGACTGGACCATCAGGGAACGAGACAGAAAGAAAATGGTGTTGAACATCTGGGATTTCTCAGGTTGGATGAAATCAGGCGCTGATTTTAGGCATTTTGCATTTTGACCCATTGTTATGTAATTGTTCACGTTGGAATATCCAATCGGTCCTGATGTGAATTAGTATTCCTCTCTGTCGCTAATGTTTCAGGAAGAGAAGAGTTCAGTGGCTCTCATCCCCACTTCCTGACATCCAGAGCTCTCTACCTGGTTGTTTACAATCTCAGCAAAGGGGCCAGTCAGGTGGATGCTATTAAACCCTGGCTCTTTACCATCAAAGTGAGTCATAAACTAAAGATGGAACCTTTTGGTAATAATAATCAAACCGGTCATATTTTGGGGGAAAATGATAAAATAATAATGAATTTTTTCTATTTTCTTATATGTTCTTGCCTGTTTAATGGTTAAGGTCGGGTCACAGCATGTGTGTTATTTTTCTTACTTTGTTTTTGTGACATATTTTAAAGAATTAGCCCACTTTTACTCCAGGCGGTAGCTCCACTGTCTCCAGTCATCCTGATAGGAACCCACACAGATGTGAGCGAGGAAAATCAGCTCCAGGCCTGTCTGAGGAAAATCAAAGAGGAGCTTCTGAACCATCAGGGCTTCCCTGCCATCAGGGATTATTACATGGTTTCTCTCAGTGAGGACTTTGATTCTGTCACTAAACTCCGAAAAGCCATCATCACAGAGGTCACTAGCTTCAAGGTAAAAGTAAAAAAAACAAACGCAGAACTATATGTTTTAATTCAAGTTCCCTCTCTGTTGTTTGACCCGTCTGTGGTTTCTCTTATAGATTCAAGGTCAGCCTGTTATGGGCCAGCTGGTGCCGGACAGCTACGTGGAGCTAGAGTGCAGGATTCTCCAGGAGAGGAGCAGGGTCTCCCCTGAATTCCCCGTGCTCAGGCAGCATGAGTTGCTGGAGCTCATCCAGGAGAGTCAGCTTCAGCTGGAAGAAGCTGAGCTGTCCCATGCAATCCACTTCCTCAGTGAAGTCGGTCAGTTCAGAGCAGGACTCTGGTTTCACACACAGATGCCTCTGATGCATGAAAACCGCAAACCTATGTTGGAATTGCCTTACATTCTTCAAAAATAACATTTTTCTTCCACAAAATCTGCCAAATTTTGATCAAATGCGTCATTTTAAAGAAAAAAAAGCACATAGTTTCAGGTCATTTTGGAGTTCTAATCCATGAATATGCCTAAACCCTCCCACATCATGGCATAGTACTGGTAGAGTAAACAGGATTATTAACTTTCTTTACATCACAGTCACTAAATTCTGTCTCCTTGTCACCTTAATGTATGCATTTGATTTAATTCTGTTTATTTTAATATAAATCAACACTTAAATGTTTTGCCCATTCAGGAATTTTATTGCACTTTGATGATCCTGCACTGCAGCTACAAGATCTCTACTTTATCCACCCACAGTGGCTTTGCAGCATCCTCTCTCAGGTAACCACATGTGCATGTTTTTTGCTCAGAAAGCAACACTTTATGCCATATTACAGTTACAGATGTCTTTCATTGGAGCCAAAAAAAACTTCAGCTTCAACCATACATCAAGTCAGAAATCTGAGTCTTTGTAGACTCGGATCTGGATGTTTTATCTCCATTCAGATGAAAAGTCAGCATAATATCTCTGCAGGAACATTTAAAGGCTTTATGGGCTGATGTCTCAAAGTGATGAAATGATTTTTAACTCTTCTCGGCATATTTTCTGTAGGCTCATACATAGGGTTTTTTAACCAAACAACGGGTGCCTGGTTTGGTGTTCGGGCCAGAGCTTAGGTGCTTCAACTCTGGTGCTTCCAAAGAACCGTTTTGTTCCGGACTAAAAAAGCATAATTGGTTCTGTGTCATTATGTAATCCAAAATGTGTTTTTGTCACAGCTAATATCACAGCCTCCTCCTGTCGCATATTAACAACACTATCACACGGCAACAGCAAGACTCTGTGGTGTTGGAATTTTTACCATGGTATCGTCCACCATGGTATTGTCCACCATGGTAT
>JBAMIG010000010.1:8991071-9005004 GCA_037177335.1 Kiunga ballochi | reverse complement strand
GTCCACCATGGTATTGTCCACCATGGTATCGTCCACCATGGTATCCTCCACCATGGTATCCTCAGGGCTTCACACACACAGTGTATCACACAACAGACATAACACACAGAGAACACAAGTATTTACTACACTAAACTAAGTAGAGCCAGGACATCCCTTCCTTTGACCCTACTTCGCGGTATGGTATCCTCCACCACGGTATCCTCCACCATGGTATCCTCCACCACGGTATCCTCCACCATGGTATCGTCCACCATGGTATCGTCCACCATGGTATCGTCCACCATGGTATCGTCCACCATGGTATCGTCCACCATGGTATCCTCCACCACGGTATCCTCCACCATGGTATCGTCCACCATGGTATCGTCCACCATGGCCAGGAGGAATAAATCCCCTCTTCAAGCTATCTGTCATTGGGGTCTCTGGCAGGTCACCAAGATTAAATGCAGGACCTGAAAAATGCAGGTTGCTTTTGGGTTCCTCGTTGTTCCCATTTTCCTTTTTTATTCCTTAAAATCTTTTTAACCCTTTTTATTTGTTGCTCAGTTTGCCACTGCTCTGTTTGCAGCTGCAGCCGTTTCTCACTGCAAAGCAAACGTACGATGTGTCAGATGTATGTGTTATCTGTCATCTGTGCAGAATCTGACATTAAAAAGCTGCGGCATTTGGGAGAACCATAAAGGAGTCATTCAGCGTTCGGTTGTGGAGAAGTTTCTGTTCGAAACTAAATGTTTCCCAAAGAGCCACCTGCTCCAGTTCTTCAAACTTTTAGAGAAGTTTCAGATCGCTCTTCCCTTCGGTGAGGACCAGCTGCTGGTGCCCAGCAGGTATGTCTGAATTTGTCACATTTTGGAGAGGTGCCAAGACCCAAAACTTCTTCTAACACGTAACTCCACATCTCTGCGCCTGCAGCTTATCCAAACACAGACCAGTAATAGAGCTTCCTTACTGCGAGAACTCTGAGGTGCTGGTGCGTCTGTATGAGATGCCATACTTCCCCATGAATTACTGGTCTCGGCAGATTAGCCGCCTGCTTGAGGTCTCGTCTTACCTGCTTTGTGGAAAAGGTAAACTGAACAATAACTGCTGCAACATTTAGAAAAATTAAACAGTTTATAAAATCCAATTCACACTTTGTTGTCCAGAAAAAGTTCTTCGCCCCAACCGGATTTATTGGAGAAGAGGGATTTACCTGAACTGGTCCCCAGAAGCATTCTGCCTGGTGGAGTCTGCTTCAGAAGAGAAAAATCCCTCCAGCTTTGTCAGAATAACTGTTCCCTCTTCACGAAAAGGTGGGAAAAAAAAGTGATCTCAAGCTTTATTTACACAAACTGAGTTGGAAAGAGGCTATTTGCTTGAACTCAGATCTGCATGTTGATGTGTGGCATCAGTTTTCTGTAACACAACAGTACACTGAGAAAACTACACAATTACATTTGATATATTTGATCTATACAATGATATTTATCTTTCATTTAATACTGAACACAGATTTATTTCGGGTCCCTTAATTTTTATTACACATATAAAAATGAACAATATATCTGCTATTAAGCTGCAGTTTTTTATGTTAACTTCTCTCTCGCTGATTTTCCAGGCCGAGTGTTACTCGGTCAGGTGGTGGACCACATTGACTCGGTGTTGGAAGAATGGTTTCCCGGTCTGCTCAACACTGACATGCACGGCAACGGGGAAGCTCTGCTAAAGAAGTGGGCTTTGTACAGCTATGAGGATGGACAGGAGTGGAGCAAAATTCTGCTAGAAGATCTTTTTAACTATTCTGATAATGGTACAGACCATAAACTGGACTAAACCATCTACTCCTATTTGGCATCTGAACCATCATCTGAAACCAATATGTATTCTAGATTTCCTACTGGTGAACCCAGAGGACCCACGCTGCACCCGGCCCATCTCTCAGATTGCACCCGACTTGGTGCTGAGTGACCAGCCTGCAGGAACAATCCTGGACAGCGAGGAACTGAGTGTAGACCTGTGTAATGAGAACCGACTGGGTATGTCATGAGAAGCACATGCATCTCTTTTGCCTACTTTCCAGTTAGTTCTAATGGTATAATTCTTCAATAGTCTTCCTGTGTAAATCTTTATATTGTTGCTGCAGGCGACGGTGGATTTGGAACTGTTTATAGAGGGATCTACAAGAATGAAGAAGTTGCTGTGAAGATATTTAACAAACATGCATCAGAGCTTTACATTTATAGACTTCTCAGACAGGTACCACTTCAAAGTACTCCTAGGTTTTAGGTACCTGTACCACTCACAAAAAGATATCAATCATCCTGATTTCTGGAAATAAATTGTTTACTTATCTATTCAGAACAGATCTGTAATCATGTATCTTCTTCTTTTGATGATATATTTTAGGAACTGGCGGTGTTGGGTCGTCTGCGTCACCCCAGTTTGGTGGGCCTGCTAGCAGCAGGCTCATCCCCTCAGGTCCTGGTGATGGAGCTGGCTTTGCGTGGTTCTCTGGATTCCCTGTTTGAGCAAGAGAACGGTAGTCTCAACCAAAAGCTGCAGCACAGGATTGCCCTCCATGTGGCAGATGGACTCAGGTAGACGCTATGAGAATTTTTTTTCTGATTGAAGTCATCCAGAACAAAATGCATCTGCAGTCAAACTAAAAACATCCCACACACTCACGGAAACTTTGTCTACTAAAGGGTTTTAATCTTTTATCTTGATCAAATCACAATAATCTACTGTCATTTAATGATTTCTCTCCGCAAGATAAATAAAGAAACAAACAAACAAGCAAAAATGAAACAGGTATTTGAAAACTAAGCTTACTCAGTCATGGTTTTATCTGTGTGTGCAGGTACCTTCACTCCTCCATGATCATCTACCGAGATCTGAAACCCCACAATGTCCTCCTGTTCAACCTGAAGACCGACTCTGAAATCATCGCTAAGATCACAGACTACGGCATTGCTCAGTACTGCTGCAGCATGGGAGTAAGGAGCTCAGAAGGCACACCAGGTTGGACCAAATCCACTCTTTCAGCTTTATAATCTGACAATTCTTTCTACTAGTAGTTGTGTCTTTGTGATACAGCGGTTTATACCCTCGGTTCCCACATATGCGACAGGTTTCCGTGCACCAGAAGTCGTACGGGGCAACGTGGTTTACAACCAGCAAGCTGACGTGTTTTCATTCGGCCTGCTGCTCTACGACCTGCTGACCTGCGGCGAGCGCATTTTCGATGGCGTGAAGTTCCCCAGTGAGTTTGATGAAATCGCAGTGCAGAGGAAACTTCCAGGTACCCTTAATGCTTTGATGGTGTGTTGCAGAATCCTGATACAGCAGTGTATCTGAGCAGTACCTGAAAGTACGCTGATACTCTGCTTTCATAGATTCTTGACTGAATTACTTTAAACAACATTTTGTGGATGTTTGCTTATTTGCATTTCTTACAGAGAATAAATCTGGGTGAGTAAATATCTGTTGCTACATCCACAGATCCTGTAAAACATTATGGCTGCTCACCATGGCCGGGCTTTCAGGCACTCATGAAGGACTGTCTGAGGGAACACCCGCAGGATCGACCCACATCTGCTCAGGTGAGGGCTTCAACACCATGCAACATGTCATGCTTGGTCAGGTCAGAAGTGGTCACCTGGTTTTTTTTTGTGCTACTTCTATCTCTTTTCTCTATTGGTCACAATATGAGCATCATGGCGGTAACGTTTGTTTTACAGTATTAAACTTAACCTGCCATCTTTCTCAGTTTACTGATCTCTGTCAGCATGTTTACAACGTAAAGGGAATTACGTTATTTATTATGTTATTATGTTATTTAATCACATTAAACTGAGTGATTTATTGATATTAACAGTTAAATGCAGGTGAATCTTTCTATATATATATTTATCTTATGAAACGGGGTTCATGTTGTGTATGCTGATACCCTAATTTAGCTCTACAGAGGCTGCCTAGATGGCATGTTTGGGCTGAATCTGGGCTGCTTTTGAAACTTGATCAGCATTTAGGCCTCTGCATTGGATTTGAAATTAAACAACTGAGATGAAGCTGAAATGCAGACTTTCAGGTTTAATTAATTGGGTTGAACAAAGGTTTTCTAAAAAGCATTTAGGAATTGCAACCATTTTATGCAAAATATCCTAATTTCAGAGACTTTAGCAGTTATTACATAGTAAACATTACATTACGTATATAAATGTTAATCTTTAATACTTTGTTGAAAATCCCTTGCTTAACATCACCAAATACTGCTTTGTGTTTAGTTGTTGCTTGTTTGTGGGTCTTTCTGCCCTTTCTCTGATATTCATTGTCAGTTGTGTTGAGACTGGATGGCCGACTTTGCAGTGGCATTATATATACTTGTTTGTCTTAAAAGCTTCAAAGTTGCTTTCGCAGTATCTTGCTGAATCTATGTAGAAAGTTAATCTCCTCAGATTTCATCTTGCTGTTTCTGCCATATCATCCATTACAAGTCTTTTTTTATCATTTGGATCCAGGTGGATCTTAGTTTTATCTGTCTAAACAATACAAGCTGACATTCCTATATTCTTCGTATGTCCAGCTTGTTAATGGTTTGCAGCTTGTTGGAAACACTCATGAGCAACAAAAGCCTTTTCTTTATGGTAGCTTTAGATACTAATGCACTAAAAAAGTGTCTTTGTGCCAAACAAACTAGTTAGTTGCTTTTGTGTCTTGTGAAACCTGTAATCCCTGTTAAAGCTCAGACTAGTCTCCATCTATTCTATTCTATTCTATTCTATTCTATTCTATTCTATTCTATTCTATTCTACAGGCATTTAGCAAATGCTTTTATTCACTCACACTTTTTTATTTTAATTTTTTATATTTCCCATTTGTCATCCAGTATCATCAGTAAAGAGCTGGATAGAGCTAGGTCAGATAGAAGAGTTAAACTAAGTGCCGAAATGCACTTTGACTAACTATTTAGCTAAAAGTAGACAAGGATCCTGTTAGTTTACTGCTAGTTTACTGTTTTACTGCTACTCATAACCATAAATACAATAGTATTTTAATAATAATTTAGTCATTTATAATAATGAAATGATTTAAGAGAAAATATGTCATTATTATTATTACTTTTTTAATATTTAATAATAATAATGATAATAATAAAATTACCATAAGCTATTTACAGTTCTCTGTTTATTCCTTTTTATTGTATTCATTTTTTATTCTATTAATCTTATTATTATTTCTTTGCATTAAGGAGTCCTCCCTTCTGTTCTATATAAGCTGCTGAAAATCTCATTTTGCTGAGTCATCTCAAAGGAACCAATAAAGTCTAAGTCTAATGTTTGTCATGCTGCAAAGTAAACCTGTTCAGATATGATTCGAAAAGCTATTTAAAAAGAAATCCTCCATGTTGTGTGCAGGTCTTTGAAAGGCTGAATTCAGGGGAAATGCTGTGTCTTATGAGGAAGCTTGAGATTCCTCGGGTTTTCAGCGCAGAGTGCATTGCAGTGGGTTCTGTTAGTGGCGATGGTTCAGCATCAAGCCACACAGCCTGGCTCGGTGGAGGCAGCAGCACCCAGAGAAAGGGCTTTGTCACCACTGTGAACCTGGACACCAACGTGGTCACCACACAGGTACCACACTCACATCATGACATGTTGTCTGTTAGTGAAGGAATGTTTTTACTCATTTTTGCGTGTTGAAATGTTTTTCCCAGACTTTTTTATTAAACCCCAGATACAATGCCCTTTTATTTATGTATAGTAAATACAAAACAGGTGTGAATACACCCAACAAATCCAACTCACTTACAGGATCCTCTCTCTGTAAAACAGGAAACCCACACCTCCCCTGTTCTGTGCCTTGTGACAGCTCAGATACCAAACAAGGCCTGTGAATGGTTGGTTGCAGGCATGCAATCTGGCTCCTTATTGGTCATCAGCACGCAGGACACCTCCACTTGGCACTCCCTGCAGAGTGTCACCGATGCCGTCACCTCACTTTACTTCCATGCTCATCCTCGTCACGTGTAAGCTTTTGGGGAAACACACATAAACAGGTTTAAAGTTACTGCAAAAATGTCTCTTTGTAAGCATAGAAACTAAAAGACTGATATTTTGTATAAGTCCTAATTGATCAAATGTGCAACTTAAAAAGAGTTTGGATCATATAATTGGTTAAACTCTTTCAATTTAATGAAAAAATGTGCCTGATAATGATTGGTACTTTATCTACAGGTTATAAAAAAGAGATGATGTCATTGTCCTGTTTTGCATGTGATGCAGTAAAAGATGCTGCATGTGTAGAAACAGCTTTTGAAAGAGTCATTGAGTAAATGCAGCATGTAGATGAGTTTAATAGCACTTTTATTTAACGGTTTTCATGAAAAAACTTGATCAAGCTTCATGTAGAACCTCACCGCTCGCTCAATGATTGCTGGGAAATGCTCCAGCTACCTGCAAACCTTCATGAGAATAAGCCGCTCAGATAATGGGTGGGCGGTGGAAGCTGAGTTTAGTTTAGTAAAACTTTGAGGAAGAATCCAAAAACCAAACTGACCGTGATCAAAAGTGGGAAGATTTGGATCAAATTGTGTTTTCACAAATTTATGGCTTTAAAAATAGAAGAAAATTACAAAAGAAATGTTAAAAATCCCTTAAAATAATGATATAAAAAAAACTTAGTAAGATAATTTTTTTACTTTAAAAAATAAACGTGTCCTTGATTTGGAATATTTAATTTTACATAGATTTCACTTTTTGCAGTGTAGCTAATCTATGTTACTTTTCTTTTCAGCAGATTGTTAATCTGATCAGTTTTAGTTTTTATTCCTTAAATATAATAGATGACTTTTTAATCTAATGTCTTTATTTGTCCTTAAACAAAATTTAAAAGATAAAAAAATAAAAAATAATTAGTTTTTTTCTCATAATATGATGCAAAATGTCCTAAAATACTGTTGAGATGTCAGAGAAATGCTTCACATCGACATGTTTTAGGTTGTGGAATAGATCAGATCCGCTCTGTAACGCCCAGCTTTTAATGTTGGTCCAATCCTCTGTGTTTATTTTGTATTTAAACATTTGCTTCAACACACCTTCAACACAACATTGCATCCACTGACAAATGGGAAATCTCCATTTAGCCTTTTATTTAAGAAAATACAAAGAAAACAGTGATCAGAAGTCTGAACTCTTAGTGGCAAGAGATATTATTAAACAGGAAGTATTTTTCTGTATCAATGATTATATTGATGGAGAACAGGTTTGTCATGTAGTATTTAAACATAGCTTTTTTTTTAATGATTGTGTTTTCTTGTGTACAGTTGGATTGAATTCTGTGTGTATTGTGTTACTTCTCAGCCAAAGAAAGAATTACCTGCTGGTAGGGACAGCAGATGGAATCCTCAGTGTTTATGAGGACTCTGTACTCGTGGTAAATAAATGTTTCTTCTCATAAAGACATCCCGCTCACATTATTCATTTCACTGACCTTCTTATATTTTTCTCTTTCCAGCAGGAGAACGGCCAGCCTGTTAAAACTCTCACTGTGGGCATTGTCAGTACTCCGCTCATGTGTTTGGGCCAGTCGTCCCACTCCCTGGATAGCAGGTCTGTCTGGGCCGGCTGTGGGACTAAGATCCTCTCCTTCTCAGTGGATTACGACATTTGCAAGTCCATCGACACCAGACCAAACCTTATTATCCAGTGAGTCTCTGACCTTTCTGGCAAAGCTAAATTTTTTAAAAGGAAAAAGCTTCATAAATAACAAAATCAAGCGGTTTTATTCATCCTAAAGCTACTTATGATGTCTGCCTTCTATGCAGGCAGCAGCGTTCACCAACTAGTGAGTCGTGCATTTCTCGTATGGCTGTGGATAAATACGTGTACCTGAGCAAAGCTGGAACACCAAACGTGGAAGTTTGGGACAAGAGGAGTGAGAGGATGTTGGACTGCATCGACTGTGCTCAGATTATCAGGTCCACACACAAACCAGAGGGAGGATAAAACGTATCTATTGGTGATGGATGTTAACACTCCCTCCCTGTTACAGACACGAGTCCGGCTATAGAGGCAGGCACGGCGGCAGAGCTGATCCGTCCCCGGAGACCACGCCCTCCTGGGCCACAGTGAAGGCGCTGCTGGTACAGAGCGCTGTGGCTCTCTGGATCGGCACCAGAGGGGGCCACCTGCTGCTGCTGGAGCTCTCCAAACACCAGACGCTGCAGGTTATGATGCCCGGCTGTGATTCAGTTCGCTCCATCGCCTCTGCATACATACGTGGGTCCTCAGCTTTTATTTAGTTTCATTTATAAAAAAAAAAATAGCAGGATGCAGGTTTATTTGTCTCTATCGGTTTCTCACACCTGTGTGAATATTAACCAGAAAGAAAATTCAGCATGTGGCTTCTTTGCAACAGCGTGATGAATATGATTACTTCTCAATAAATGACTGTTTTATTGATGTTTTATTTCATTTAAAAAAATAAAATTTAAAAGGCTTTAATTATTTAGACTAATTTCACACATGTTTCCCTTAATGTTGCTGATACCAGGAACTTCTGGATTCTGGATATGATGAATGTATTTAGCAGAAGAGTTTCATTTTTTTCAGTAGTTACATCAGTATGAATGGCTGCAGGGGGGTTTTATTTTGTAAAATATGATGAATGAAAAACTTTTACCATGTGACCCGCAACTGGAGATCGAGCTATCAGTGCGTCAGTTTTTCCAAAATTTCTGGTGTGCGTGTGTGTAACAGCGCAAACACACTGAGAGTGTGAGAACCGATTAAAAAAAATGTAAAGAAAATAAAGATAAGTAAAGGAAAACATAGTTAAACAGCTGGCTTTTTGTTTGGAAACAGACTTGTGCTTTCTTGGGGGGTTTGTGTGCAGATGACTTGGCGTGCTATTCACGCGGCGCGCTGTGTTTTTTATTTACAGTTTGGGTTTAAATGTACCGGCTTTTCTGCTATTACATGGCGTCTTTTAATTTTTCCCTGATCAGAGACGTTAAACTGGAAGAATGTGGTGCTGGTTTTGGGTCGAAGACTCCCACAGGACAAGAGTCAAGCTGGTGAGTGCGAGGGTTCGATGTTTGTCCCACGCTCTGAAAAACAGTCGTCTTGCTGTGACTTTCTCTGCAGAAGTGCAACGTGTGTGTTTGTTTCTTGGCACTCAGATGAGGATTCTGTACTGATGGTGTGGAACAGCATGCTGCCGATGGAGGTCAAAGAACTGAAAAAGCACTGTGAGAAAAGAGAACGGACCGCCGCCAAAATGAGAGAACAGCTCCTACACGCCTGAGCCGCAGGTTGGGATGATACATGATCCAATTTATTTCTTCTTTTTCTACTTTTTATTTTGGTAATTGTTTCCTTTAACCTTTTATAAGTGATGCATTTACCTTTTATACTAATGAGAAACTACTGAATAGGAATTAATTGACAGTTTTTTACAGGTCTTCTTTTCATCATTAAAAGGTGGATTTTTGACACCATAAACCTTTTTCTTTACTTTTTAAAGTTAAGATAAAAGATGTAGATATAAAAAATCTATTGTTCATTCCTGAAAAGCCTGATTGCTCACTTTAACAAGTCATAGATTCACACTCTAATTTATGTTAAATGAGTAATGCAACTAAGCTTGTATCTTGTGCAAAGCACATTTTTCTGTGCAAGAAAATTTCAAATTCAAATTCCTTTACATAAAGAAAGAAAAGCATTAAAGTGGCATGCAGAGGATGCATGCATTATGATATGCATTAAAATAAACTTAAAAGCAGCAAAAATAAATATTTTAACCTTGATTTAAATCAAACCTGCAGTTTTCTGGGTGTTTGATCCACCTCTGAGAGTCACAGAAACTGAGCACTCCTCTGCATGTTTAGTTCTGACTCTTGGATCAGCAAAGCTCCATTTCCACTGAGTGGTTTAGTTCAGGCAGTGCACCAGTTTATGTTTCCAGTTTATAATAAGCCAAGTCAATTTGACCCTGATGATCTGAGGGATCTGGTTGGCTCATAAACCAGAAAACCCGAATGTAATTTGGCCGAAGCCATTCAGTCTTTATAAACTAAAAGTAGAGTCAAATCTTTGGTAAACAAGAAACCAATGTAAAGATCACAGGGTGGACCTACGTGATCCACCTTCTTGGTTTTAGTGACGCCTGTAGCAGCTTTCTGGACTCCCTGCAGCTGTCTGATGGAGTTTTCATGCAGAACTGTAGGAACAGCATTACACTAATGTGGTCTAATAAAGATAAATGTAGAGAGAAGTTGTTTTAAATCCTGCTGGAACATCAATCTTTTAATCTATGATATTTTCTCTAAGTAATATTAGACCAAATTCCCCTGCAACATAAGTTCTAGGTATTTAACTTGCAGTAAAACTTGCAGAAAATGTACTTAATCCTGCAATGATATAAATATTAGCAATTTAAGCCGAGCCAACTTTATTTATAAAAGCACTTTCTGATAACAACTACTGAACATTAAATATTAAAATATTAAAAAAATAAATCAATAAAAGATAAAACACTGAAACAAAAAAACCCCCCAATATAATCCTGATAAAACCAGCAATAAAAGCAAACTCATCCTGAGTGATTTATAGAGGTGGGTCTTAAGAAGGGATTTAAAACTGGACAGTGAAGAACCTGTCTGACCTGCACTGGCAGAGAGATCCACAGCTGTGGTCCTGTCCCCTCTGAGCTTCCTCTGTGTCCTGAAGACCTCCAGGAACAGCTGATCTGCTGACCGGAGGGCGCGGGAGTGCATGTGTAGAGAGGTTTGGTGGGTTAATGTCATTTAAAAACTTAAACACAAATAAAAAGATTTTTAAATGAATCCTAGAAAGCACAGACAGCCAGTGCAGTGTGGTTAAATCAGGCTGAATGTGCTCTCTCTCTATTCCCATCCACAGACATGCAGCAGATACTTTGCACCAGCTGCAGACGGGACAGAGATCCCCGTCATACTCTGTGTTTTTATAATGCTGCCAGCAGTCCTTTAAAGCTTGAAACGATCCCTGGAGATTGTCCTTTTCATTCTGCTTTTCTTCACCGGTGTCTGACAGCCTGTGGTTTCATGCAACCACAGCTCAGATTCAGTTTTTAGTTTAGTTTCAGCATCTAACACGGTCTGGCACAAAGAGCCAAACCCAGAGCTGAGTTAATTCATATCATGACTTCCAGGAAAGACATAATCTGTGAAGAATAAAGATGAATTGATTTAAGTAGAATCACACAGTGGTAAAGCTTTTATCTCCAGAAACCTAATGAAACAGGAATAAAAATGCTTTTTATGCCGCAATGTAAATGTCTAAAGGACTTATCGTGTATCAAAAGTCATGTAGGGCTGATAATGGCAAAATATGGACAGCATGGAGATGAGAGCTGTTTAAGATGCCATGCAGCTTTTTAGGAGTTTTTATATTGGTCATTTTTATTTTTTATTCCTTTTAGACTCTTTTTATATCTCACAAAAATCCACTCTGTATGTTTAAGTTCTGATGAAACAGAGAGACCTACAGGCACAAACATCATAATGTCACGATGTGACATTTCCACATTAAATGAGGCTTAAATTATAATCTTAAAATATAAAAACTTTAGCTCCTTAAAAAGGTTTTTCTGCTGCATTATCTCATGTATTATTTATTTTGCCCAAATCTTTCAGTATTTAGTGTTTACAGTGTGCACTGAAAGGTCTGCTTAACCTGTCTCTGTTCCTGTTAATAAAGTGACACCTGAATCTGAAAAAGCTGCTTTACAAGAAGTTGCAAAAGATGTGATGAAGAGCTTTGAATTGAAAGAAAATGCTTCCCCTCCTCCCTCCCCCCTTTTGTTTTTTCACAGAAGAATCTGCCAAAAGGGATCGACCTTTCCCGAGCACCCACATGTACATCAGTCCTCCTGAAGGGCATCTTGGTTTCTGACAACACACTCCTGTCAATCCTGTAAAGTGATGAACCATGTTTTCTCACCTCCATGAAAATCCTTTGTTATATGTAACTTTTCCTAAAGGGACACAAAAATGAGTGTTTTCAGGGCAGAGAGCAGTGGATGTGTTTACAAGCTGCTCCTAATCAACAGAAATATTTATTTACCTTTATTATAAAAAAAAAGTTAGCCAAATGGAAAATAAGCCACTAAAAGTGTGAATCGGGTTATTTATTTTAATGTGTGTGTGTGTGTGTGTGAGCTCAATCACATCAGCAAGGACACCCAACCTGTGCTGCATGCTTTCTACGTGTTTTCATGTTTGTACATCGTTATCTGGGATATTAAAACTAAATAAGTGAGTAAAAGCTATTTTATGACATCTTTGTTATCAGAACAGAAAGTTTTTTTTGTACTTTATGTTTGCATAATTTCGAGAAATGATGCTTTATGTAGTGGAAACGTATGAAAAGCATGAGAATAAAAGATAAAGTGGTCCATTAAAAAAACAAAACAAAAAAAAAACACATCAACCCAGAGATATTTTGATCTTTAATCTTGAATTGGGGGAAAAGACATTTGCATTTGAAGCCATTTCATGGAAAAAAGTATTTACAAGGAGGACTCGGTCCTCGCTGACACTGACTGGACATTAGTAAAAATGAAGACAAAAATAAATCACAAGAGTTAAGGATTTTGGAGTACCTCTGAACCTTAAAAACACTGCTCTGATATCCAAACTGTCAAGATAAATATATTTATAATATTTATATTGTATTTACAGAATACCTCAAATGTACAACGCTCATGTATTCTATAAACAAATATAAATTAGGCACACTTTTTGTCTCAGACAATCATGGAGGGGAACTCATAGGCCGTCCTCTGGCTGTTTCCACTAAACTACGCTGAACTTTGGCCAAGAAAAAATACAGTGAATGTTACCGCGCCGTAAATGTGATGGGCTGGGCTTACTGTAAAGGAGCATAATGTGCACAGATGTTTCACACAGCTGGATTTGTACGATTGGATTAACAGGGCCGACCAACACAGTCCCAAGAAGACCTCCCGACTCCCTGACATGCTCCTTTGCAGGTTTTTGTTCAAGTAGGCCAGGTGGAGCGTGCTCACCTGCAGGATCTCTAAGGAGGACTGAAGGAGGGTAGACAAGAGTTTGGGGTGCGACCAACTTTTCTAAGGTTTACAGTCATATAAGGTTCAGAGACAACGAATAACAGCAGCTACAGTATCTACAAAGAATATACAGTGCAAAAGAAACAAATGATGAAGACTAAACACGCAGAGCGGTGGAGGGGAGAGGCTATCAGCCGGCAAGGCCAGGTGGGGCTTAAAGTTACAGTCTATAAGTCCGACTCGGGCATATCCGGCATGTCGGCCATCAGGTAACCGATGCCGTAGCGGCCGTTGGGCGCAGTGTCCGTATCGGTGCCTCCACTGCCGCTCTGCTTGCGATAGATGTTGTTGCCAGGCATCGGTGAGGGTGCCTCACTGGGAGACTTAGCCTGGATCAGGCTGGCGTCATCGGCCTCCTCCGGGCGGGCGCTCTCCTTGATCATGCGGCCCTTCTTGTAGGACACTGAGGAGAGGCCACTCGTGTTCTCGTCGATGATGTTGAAGTAGCGAAGGCCGAAGACCACGGGGACGGGCATGATGGCCATCCCCACCAGGGAGATGCAGACCACGATGCCCCACAGGGGGAAATAAAGGGTCTTCTCTAAGGCCTGCAGGAGAAAAGTACAGTGAGTACATGCAGTGAGAAGTTTCTGATTACTTATTCGTGCTTTATTTTGGATAAGATGTCTGTGAGAAATATAGCAAAGGGGGAGGACGGATCGTTTTAGATGCGCCAAATAAAATTCAAAGCATCTTGTGGCATTTAGAAAGTATTTAATACCAAGACGACCAGGATCCACTTCCTCTTTGGTTTCCTGGATTGTTTACTGGCACACTAATATTTAAACCCTGGTGCTGATGAGAAGATTTTAAAATGATT